>JAVHNF010018267.1:44716-59640 GCA_034783455.1 Micropsitta finschii | reverse complement strand
TCCAGAATCTACATGATGGACCACAGACCCAGACATGCATCCATCACAGCCTGTGCCGTCCTCACTACACTCTTCTTTCCCATTTCCTTTAAGGTATCTGGATAAGGAAAGGTTTATAATTGGAATGACTACTGCAAGTGGTTTAAACAGAGACTTTGGGTAGGGGAGAGACTCTCCAAGCTGTTCTTCTCCCATGGATTTCACATTTGTCCTTTCTTCATATAAAGTGTTGTTCTTACTATACACAAGATGACCTAACACTTAGAGGTGCAAGTTTTGCAGCACTCCTGGAGATGCCTCCTTCTCTTACTCAGGTGAAACCTTGCAGGGCCGAAAGAATGGAGAAGACTGAGCCTTTTCAGCATACCAACAGATTGCATATCTAACTGCATTCCATTTAACTAGCAAATCACCCCTGTCAGCAGGAGGCAGTGGAGCAATCCATGTGTCCCTGTGTTTCAAACCAACACTGCACCTGCACCACAGTCATCGTGTATTTATTTGCTATTGTAGTTCTCAACAGATCTGGACTGGGAATTCCTCTCTTTAGCAGACCTGTTGTGACAGCAGATTGATATTTGCAAGGAAAGCTGGAATTCGGCTTTGATATTTGTTAAATGTCACAATGGGTAGTGGAAATAAGTAAGTAAACACCCAGGTCAGAGGAAGAGCAAGATTCAGATGGAGTTACACCCCTCAAACTCATACCTCTACTCAAGGGAGTAGTTGCACTCATTCCGAAGACTCCCATGCGTTAATTCACTCCTGAATCTCCTTCATCTCTCCTGTTGTGCACTACACAAATTTATGGGCATGTTTTCCTCCTATTTTTTTTGTTTAGCATTTTATTTCTAAGGAGCAGCTTTACCGTGCATAATGCAGCAGCTGCCAGTAAGTCACTAGGATAGACAGCCTTGTTTTCCACAGGGAAGAGTGTGCAGTTAGAAAGAAATGAAGCATCTAAAAATAATGCCCTTAGCACTCTACATGCAGCTGGTTTTCTCCAGTTTTCCACTGGCCCACTGCTGTATGCTGATGACAGTGTAAGAGGAGATCACAAAGCCAGCTCAGTACTTTTCCATGGAAGGATGAAATCTCTAAGAATAACAGTTTATCAGAGGAGCCATATCTGTTTGACCTGGCTCATTTTCAGAGATTAGAAACCAAGTAACTCACAATGTATTGTGTTGTCATTGTGGGCTTCTTTTTTATCTAAGAAGTGATTTTCATGTTTCATCAGTTCTCGGGGGGAGAGGGAAAGAATGCACATCTGTCTTCCAAAGTGGATCACTGAGAGGATAATAACAAATAATGATAATTTACTCACGTGGAGTGCTTTTCGTCTTGAAGGATCCCAGAAATGCTGCAGTTTGTGGTCTAGTCCTGAACAGCTGAAGTCACTGCTGATTTCAGTGAGAGCAGAAGTATAACCCCAAGGTAATGCAGCATCACTGCAACCCTGCAGGTAGCCAGCTAGCTTGCAGAAAGCTCCATATATGTTATTGGGAAAATAGGTGCTTTTGAACTGACAATTCATATGCTAGCAGAACTTGCACACTCCTGCTTTTCTGTGGCAGAAAGAGATCTGTGCTATTAAATACTCCTAGCCTACAAACCCGGGTAGATGCATTTAAACTGCCTTGCACTAGGGACCTGGATGCCCCCTGCTACCATCACCCCAGGAACTACTGGATTATTAATTTAATAATTGAACAATGGGGAAAAACAAGTTGCAGTGCCTGGGCTCAGACTCTTGTAGTCTTCATTTTACTAATACAGAAATAACTAGTGGCTGAAACTCCTTGCAGGTTTTACTGGGCAAGGCTTGCCTCCATGCAAAGCCAACTGTGGAAATGAAGCAACCAAGGATGAAGTGGATCCTAGCTTGCAGATTATGCTACTGAGATGAAAAAGCAAAACCCTAACAACAGCAAGGATTCAGATTTGACTGCTGGTTACCTCCATGCATTCAAAGGCAATTCCCTCTACTCTCTCCTCCCTGTCCACCTTCACACCATACAAAAATATCTGCATTAAGCTAATAAGTTGTATATTCCAGCTCTTTCCCAACTTGAGCCCTGACTACTTTGATGACTCAGAAACGCCAGGTGCAACTTCAAAGCAACAGCTCTGGTAGGTTATTATGTAGGATCTCCAAATTAGATCTCAAGGATACACATATTAAAAACATAACAACAAATGATGAAGATATGAATGTATTTCTTAGGCCCCTGAAGAAATTGCTCAGATTCTTAACAGAGAACTGAAATAGAATTACCTGGCTTTATCACTGGAGAATGGTATCAGGATTCCCATGGAGGAGGTTTGCTGAAGTCTCTGGCCAACCTAAGGGGCAGGAGAAAGTTCTTTCTTGTCTCAGTGGATATCTGGCAAATGAAATGGGATACATTTTCAAGGACTCTGCCAAATTTAGATGTTGTGTACTCCTGCCTGGCTGTCATGACCACTCTGGAGGTCACACGGAAAGGAATAGTTCTCACAGCACAAAACCAAGTGAAGTAGATTGCATAGCAACCTACTCTAGCAAGAATATTACAAGCTTTTCCGTTCCCTCCAGGACAACCCTGTCTATGTGCTATGATGCCACATCCCATCTCAAATGCTAAATTTGTCCAACACACAACATCTGGGAGATACTCTTCTGCACACAAAGATCCCTGTCCTGCAACATAGAGGGAGGAGTCACATAGAACCACACTTGCTCTGAATGTTTGCCAGGCAAAACAGCACCGGATACTATACATATAAAAAGGTGCAATTTAGAGACCAAAATCTACTTCTCCTAAAGGCACCATCTGTTGCAATCACAGATCCTTCAGGAGACCCTCAGAAGAAGCAGCATAGAGGCTCTGACACTGCATTGGCAACGGAAGCTCAACAACATGGTGGCAATACAGCAGGTGGCCAACAGTCATACACACAGCTGTTGCAAATGCCTAGCAAGGCAAATCCCAGTGAGAATTACAAGTAAATTTAGCCATTTTGGAAAATACTTATGGCTAATAACATAGACTGAAGTTATGAGCTGGGCAGCAGTAAAATCCATTGTAATTAGAGATATAGCTATTTTCTCATATAGCAGTCTCTTTCCAGATGTTTCTTGATAGTTTAATGTGAATTTTATTTCCAATAGGGTGATTTAAGAATCCAAATAAACTCAGAAAAACTTAAATATGCCGCTGGGGTGCAAGCCACATGGTGTTGCAGCATTCCCAAAAAAACCCACCCAGTTGTCATGCTATGCCTGCACACAAGTCTTGAACCCACTCCAAATACAGCATTGTCAGGACGCACTTGGATATGAATCAAGGCTTCATTTAAGAATGGCAGAGCAGATCAAGATTGCTAAGTCAGTCCCAATAATATTTCGTTCATTCTCCAGAAACATCTATCAGATGGCAGTTTAATATCTTTTCTGTTAGCCTGTCAGCTAATGCATACCATGCTGCAGAGGTCATTCTCATAGCATGGTAAGAATTGTCACCACGAATTTGGAGACTTAGAAGTACCGGAAGAGTTAAGGTTAACTGTTCATTAAGGTACTCTGTGACCTCTGTGACAGTGTTGGTGTTTTGCCACTTGATTTGGCTTCAACAGGGTCTGCTCCCTGTATCCCAGCCCGAAGTCCAGGGAAACCAAAGGAAAATTTATGAATTTGAAGTCTTTTCTCTAGAACAAAGTGATTTAAAGGGGACGGACCAAGCTGGAGGTTATGTGCTTTGAAACAAGCTGTTCTTAGAACATTTGGATTTGACCATTACTTTGTTCCATTTAAAAATTAGGCTAGAAAAATAAACATATTTTACAATCGAATAATATTTATTTTGCTCTTTCATGTTTCTGCATTCATTATAATGAATGTGTACTGCCCTGAAGGCAACTCTACTTTAAGACAGTCTACTCCATAGATCATGGTTTCTGGGATAGAAGTAGAAAAAAGATTAACTTTCACATCCCATAGCCCAAAGCAGAATTGTTTGTGAGATGCAAACAATACTCTAGTATAAAGAAAGAAGCTATCTGCTCCTTTTCATACACAGCAAACTATGTAGGAAAATAACACTCCTAACATACAGTAAAACTGTTGTTGATTGTAGAAATACTCGCACAGTTTACAATGTCAGTCTGAGTACACTGAACAGCCACAGGACATTGCATTATAAGGTCTCCATGGCCAAGCAAGGAAATACATTTACAGTATTATACATGACTCCTGCTCCCATTTTTTCAGGAATCTGAGTTCCCCAAGTATTAAATGGGTTACATTGAACTAGCTCAAAGGTGAGTGTGCAGGAGGAAGGGGGAAGGAATTCTGTTGCAGGGTTCTCTCCCAGCTGTGCTGCTCTAAAGGCTGGTAGAACAGGAACACTCAAACCCTTCAGCACAGATGGCAGGCTCTCCAGAAACACAGAGAACAGGACACTGTCCCCACCATTGCTATCAAACTGCAGAGTTGGGAAAATCATTATATCTCGCCACACCTCCATGTCCCAAGCAACACTTTGCCAGCCTTGGCTATTTGGGCTGTATGCTCATTCAGCCAGGGACTTTTTTTCTCAGGGGTGTTTGTACAACGCTTGGCACACTGGGATCTCTAGACACTCTCACAACATGGAAATCAATCAGACTCATCATCGTGCCCAAAACCTGCCAGGACAGCTGCTGGGGCTGCATCCAGCAGGCACAGTTGTGTAATGTCTCCCCATTTAACCGTTATGACTTGAAATTTCCATTCAAAGCACAATAGGCACTATCTGGGAGTGGGGGGAGAACAAGAAGTACCAAGTACACTTGGAAGTTCCTAAGTAAGATGCAGCTAAGACTGAACCTTCACCCTCACTCTGAGCTCACCACTTCTGAGCACTGGCCTTCTTATTCCAGATGTTTCTTTCATCTTAGTTCTCACATAAAGCAGGTTCATCTGTTGCCACAAGGTTCTTTTTTCACATCTGCTGTCACCGAACTCCTCCTTTAATTAGATAGTGTATATCTGTATGTTGCAATAGAGGATGCTGCTATTTGTCCACATTCCTCTCTTTTTCCCTGATGGATCCACAATCCTCAGATTTCACACACCTGGCAAGGTTGCTCTTCACATCTCCCACAACGAGAAAGTTGTGAAGGGTCCAAAGCTTCCTGTGTTCCCTCTCTGTGAGCATCTTTATGCCCAAACCGCTCTTTTCCCTAGGCTGCAAAAGTGTTGCTAGCAAACTCCTTCCTTATATCCCTGTTCCTTAGCCTTGATTCAAAGAAGGGAGAGGGTCAGCAGAACACAGATAATTTGGCCTGGTGGTGGTGCAGTGCAGAAGAAAAGCACCAGTCACCTGTTTGGGAAAGAAGAGATATGAACTTGCTTAATTCTTATGCTCCAGTATTACACAGTAGTGGTAGCTAATAGAAAAAGCATAAAGCATAAAGTGTAATCCCAAGATGAGGAATACTTTGCTTGAAATATTCCCGAGGTGACTCTGAAGGGCAGGACTTAAATACAGCCTCAACGCAGAACAGAAGGTGGCATATCCTCTCACCCTGACTCCAAGAATATGAAGACTGGGGAACAAATAGAGAGGATGAAAAAGGAGTGAAAGAGTCCCTGAGAGTCCATAAATCTGTCCAAGAATCGACACAATAAAAGTATATTAAAAAAACAACATTGTTTACAAGCAGCGTATGAATGGAAAAGAGGTCAAAAATCATCCCACGGAAAGAGAGATGTGACAAAATGCCTGCCCAGACATGGTCTTCAGGCATGGCTTTGCTCTTGCCTTAATTGCTTACCAGAAAGTAATAAGTGAAAATCACCTAATTTCTTAATTAGGTATTAGAAGGATTACTTGGCTCGAATCTATAACCCTGCGAAGGAGGTAGTTCCCAGTGAAGGTATTTAATGGAGTGAGCTGAGCTCTCTTTGACTTTTTCAAGACCTATGAAATTAATTTGCAGGACTATCATCCTCAAATTAAACACTTCAGTGATTTTCCCCCCACCCTGACTATCCACAGCAGTGCCAGAGCCTGGCAATCGTGCAACTCTGCAATAACAAACTGGCAAATTCACAATGGAAGTAAACCATTTTGGTTAGGAATCAGATTTCATTTCTAAGCATCCAAGAACTTACTTAACTAGAAGCAAAAGAAACTATTTCCCCCAAACTAAGGAATCTGCTTACTAAAGAAATAATAGCATAAGGCTGGTAGAAGATAGCCTTTACTGCAGAAAATTTGGTGAACAATCCACTGTTATCCTTGTATTATTGTTACAAAACAAACAAACAAACAAGGGCATGAGAGAAAAGTTTTGGAGATTAATTTGCCCAAACATCAGTTTCAGCCATGCTTGTGCAACTCCTGTGAAGTCAATGGATAGCTCAGGGACGTGATATAGAGCAGGATTTAGACTACCCAGTGTAGTGGTCATCTCTTAAAGGCCTAATGTACAAACCTCACTGATAGTACAAATTTCTGGACTAGAGCATCACTACATGAAGGAGAGGAGGAATAAACATGCAGGTTCATCTGCCCTCTGGCAGATAGATCTATGAGTCTGAAATAAGGGAAAAGATGGCTTTGCTGAAGATCAGATTAAAAATAGGGATGAAAAAAATGGCACGAATATAAAGTTAGGAAGTTACTGAAGACCACTTAAAAAGGGAGAAGGGAACAAATGATTTTTTTTCTTGAATAAATATTAGAAGTACCCAAAGAGAACATCTGATGGTACATGCACCTCTTGGACAAGCAGTTCAGTGGGGCAAGTGCCTGCAACATGCCGAGTGCAGCTTTTTATTTTAGGTGGAAGAAGATGCTAAGACTTGACTGTGCCTTTTGTCCAACTCCAGCTGATTGGGAAGTGACAAATTTAGAGACAATTTGAATGAAGTAAATAGAGTTCAGTATTCCAAGGGAAAAGGAAACATGAGAGCAACAGAAAAATACTCAGGAGATCAGACTTTACCAGCTAAGCAAGTGACTGGTAGAATCTTCTAGAAGGATAATTGTGGATAGTTGTGAGTTAGTAAAACATACTATATTGCATGTGCAGTGGCAAACCACAAGATTAAAAAGAAAGGTCTTGGATGCAGCCTCTGAGTCTTCAATGCTGAGTCCCTCAGTGACCAGGATATCAAAAACAGCTTGTGCAAATAATGAAAGTAAAAGTGTGTAACTAAGGGTGAGTGAAGTGGAACAGATAAAGCACATAGGAATAAAAATTAATGTCAACTTATAAGGATTATAAAGGCAATAAGAAATAAATTAGAAGACTGAAACTAGTGCTTTTCCAAGTAGGAATAGAGAAGAGCCCACAGAGATGTAAATCATATGGTAACATACTTCTTTCTGTATTCACCAAAAAACCCAAAAGTTAACTGTGACTTAGTATTAACATGGAAATAGCAAGGTAGGTCACAGTGCACAAAACACAGGTGAAAAATATTTCAATAAATTAAGGATGTTCAAACCACCAGGGTCTGAGGAAATGCTCCCTTGCATGAGGAGCTAGCTACAGTAATCTGAGAGCCGGAGTGATTGCTTTGAATGGCTGGTAAATAGAGAAGACCATACTTATCTTTAAAAAGGATGGGGGAATTACAGACATGTCAGCAAAACAGGAATCCCTGAGAAACAGAAACTCCTATTAAATACAACTACCATTTTTCAAGTATCTGGCAGATGATAACAGTTACAGTGAGCTCGACAAGAACAAATTGTGCCAAACTAATACAAATCCCTCCTTAGAAAGGGCAAAAGACCTAGTGAATTCAGGGATATTATGGTACAAGGTGTTGTTTGGCCACTGGATGCTGATTTCCATTCTCTTCAACAAAGGTGGTCTCTTCGTCTGTCCTGTGGGGCTTCTCAAACAGGAGAAAATGAAGCACCAGGCCTTTTGCAAACCTTCCCATAATATGGGCATGAGGGGACTGACTGCTGCATGAGATGATGCTGAAGTCAAACTTGCTGAGAGGTGCTGTTTGAAGTCCACAGTTTTCCTGCTCTGATCTCATGGAAACACTCAGTTAATAACTGAAAACACAGCGAAGGTAATATTAAAGGAGGGCTCCTCAGGAGCCAAGTGCTGGCCCTGCACACTACAGCAACTGGGATTTCTGGCCCTATACCTAATCGCCATCCAGCAGACTAGGGTTGAACAATTATTCTACTTAGTGAAGAACAGAAAGGGTAGTAAAACTAATTAGAATAATGACTTTTATGTTCCTTGTTGCAGGACAGGGAGGAGACTAAAAGATCTCTCATGATGCTGTTCAGCTCACTACCTTCATGATCTATATTTTTTTCCTTCAGTGCTATGGAACCATTTGACTTCCTATAGCAAAGTACCTTCTTTATCATCCATGCCAGCTGAGTAGTGTCAGTGTTCTTCTTAAGTTTGCTTTGGCTCAGGCTGCTGTCAGCAACAGACCATAGTCAGGCAATCAGTTGAGTTAGAAGAAAGGCAATATTTGAGGTCCTTGGAAAGCTTTGAAAGCTTGAAGGGCAGTGGAGAAAGACATTATGAAAGCATGAAGGAGAGATTCTGACTATGCAAAGAGAAGCATGGAGCACTAAGATGAAAGGAAGAAAAGGGAGAAATGGTGATGCTGTGGGAGGAGGGTGCCTTGCGAGACACAAAAATGCCAGAAATGATAGAGAATTTAAGAGGATGGGTAGGAAAAGACAGCCAACAGACACAAATTCCTGGGGAGGGAATATTTTTGGAAACCTTATTTAGCAATTCATGCAATCTTTTCTTCACTTTCTCTCACACACAGTAAAACAGGCACACGGTGCACACACAGAACAGTTTTATCCAACCTACTTATGTTAGCAGATAAATGCAGCTAAGCACACATATGACAATGGTCCCAGAAAATGCTGTAATTATATTCTTTATCTAATCCAGTTTTGGTTAGTAGATATCTTAAATATATATCTTAAAGAATCGAACTTTGAAGCTCGTCTCCCTGGGCATACCATATGGTTAAGGGACAGAGAGAGGTTCCTCCAAGAGGAAATGGAGAGCAAGAGCCTGATTTACATGTCCAGATTCATGCTGTGTAGCAGGTTTTCTCTCTGGATTACAGAGACAGCCTAGGAGCCAGCCTTCTGAATTAGGTACCTACAATTAGTGCAAGTATGAACTAAAGCGTTTCAATAGAACAAAGTAACTGATTACTTTCAGAACACATTTGGAAGTTCAGGTTGGTTTTATGTAAAAAACATACATGCTAAATAGAAGTATTTTAATTAACTTACAGCCTTCCACAGAATTTTTCAAAATTTTACTGCAAAACTGAAACCCCTCCACAAACTATTTTCCAGTTTTCTACAATCAAAAAATATAATTCCAAAAATCCAGCCAGTCAGATGACAACAAGCCAGTTTGTTTAAGTTTAGGTTGCCAGACACAGGAAGATCTTTTAGCTCTTTATTTTCCTATTGGAAGACATGAAAATGTAATTAAACCCAGATATTTTTACCCAGGATATTTCCATTTTGGCTAACATTACAGTCCTCATTTAAAAAGCCATTTCAAGTTAAAAAATCCACTGAGAAGACATTCTGAAGAGATTTATACTGCAGGCAATGGTGCAATATAAATATCTAGACTGGACAGGAGGGAAAGAAGTAGATGCTTTGATTTGGCAATGTACCTAAACATGAGCAAACTCTGACCATATAAACAGTTCTACTGAGAACACACACTGCAGAACATTGTAGCTGTAACACTAGATAATCAAAACATAGGCTTAAATGCCTTTGCATTTGCTGTACTTTGAAACTGCCAGTTCTCATGTTTAAAATGCTCGTTCAGCTTCCAGTTGCAGGCTAACTTATCTAAAATGCTGAACCTTCTCTAAGACCTGCGAAAATACAATCATAGATTTATGTTGACACTTAGTAACACACTTTCTCAAGACAGACCTATATGCTGAATGAATGAGGAGCCTTCTGTAAAAAACACATTTTTATTTTATTGGATAGACAAACCCAGCTAATGTTTTGAGAGTATTAAGAAGGTAGGTTAATTACTTTGCAATGGGAATTAGTAACCAATTCATTGGTGAAAAAATAATTTCATTGTCAAGAAGAGCAATCAAATTAGGATAATTCACAACATTTTCATCAGTAAAGATGTTTCAGTTTGAATAAAGATGTTTTTGTAGCTAGTAAGAACCTTGTGTGCATATAAAGAAGCAAAGTTTCAGCAATTCTAACTTTATTTCTGTAATAACAAAAACTAAATAGCTACTTCATTAAAGATACTCTTTACACAGAAGTTAATGCCATCATTGTGCTCTGCTGCATTTCACATGGACTATGACTACTGAAGGCAGAATAGCCAGTATAAATCTGGATTAATCATTAATACAAAAGAGAATAACATACTTCAGAGCTGGTCTTCACTATTGTTAATGTCAGTACACAGGCTCAGGGGTGCTGCAGAAAAAGCACATTGCATTTCTTTCTCTAACAGGTGCATTCTCATCTATTTATATTGGATATGATCACATATCCATCTAATTATGATGGACTCGGGGTTGTAGATGCATTACAACATGCTAAGGTATCCTGAAGATATCAGCAAATCAGTCTGAAGGCAATGAGAGCCTTGTGCTTCTCAAAATGAAGTTACGGACATGGTGCCTACCTACAGAAGTACCTGGACAAACAGCACTCAGCACTGCAGCTCTTCATGTCTGGGTGCTGGGCTTCATAGTAAGATTCCCAGCACTAAGCTAGGCAGCCAGGCTGATTATCGGGTGTTAGGGATTTGCCGATAAAAAGGGATTCACAAGAGTCCATTCAATAAACAACAAATGCTTCAGATATGGCTCAGAGGATATGCCAAGGATATCCAGTCAAATCCTATATCTACTCCAAGGCTCATCTACCTTACTGTGGGCTGTATGAAGTACTTGCCTTGCATGCCACTCCACTCTGAACTCTTCCCTGTCTTAAAGCACGTCAGCGTTTTCTTTCATTCTTTATGAATGAAAGGCAGGGCTAAGCCACTCCTGTCTTGCATGGGTTCTACTGTCATTCCAGCCAGTAAACGGAACTGATGAAACATTCAAGGGGGCCAGAGCCAGTTCCCTTTTCTAGCAAGATTCACATCGCTCTCTCCCACATGAGCATACTAGCTGCCAGGCTAGTTCCCCTTGCCACATGGGTTGGCCTCTTGGGATAGATAAATAAAAGAATTGGTTCAGTTACAGGCTAGTCCCACAGCAGAGCATGGGGTCTGGTTTAGAGCCCTCTCCTTCCCATCTGTGAGGCAGAACAGGGCTTCCCTTGCTCTCAGATCTCCAAAGGATATGGTATGGGCCTTGTATAGTGAAGAATGTAGCCACCCCTGAAACTCTGTCAATCAAAGTTAGAGGTTTAGTAGCAGAGACAAAACCAGGAAAGAAAATCATTCAGGTTCCTCAGTGACTATTAAAAAACACTCTTGAAGGCACCTCAGGCAGGGTGACCAAGGTCACCAATCACATCTGAGGCAGCCTAAAGAGTTTCACTCATAATAAAAGAATAGGTGAATTAAACAACTGAAGACTGGAAAACATGGAGAGATACACCCCCATGGCCAGCAGGCTGGCATAAAACAAAAGAAACTTATTGAAATATTTTTAGGGTGACTTACAGAATCTGAAAGTCTTCTGAAATGCAGAATTATCACCATAAAGTTATCCTGTAAGACAAATTGAAAAGCAAATCTGAACACAAGACTTTGACCTCAGACATCACACTTCCAGGAGGCAGACCGCCTGATGAAATCTGTGCTTAGGCAGGTTCTTTTTTCATCTGCATGGCTTTTTTGCAGACACTTCATGGAAGGTAAATCAGACCAACAGGATGAGAAAACTGCTGTCCAGGAAGGTGCCTTCTGAAGAGAAGCAGGCAGGAGGAACAGTGCAGATGGAGCCCTCAGAAAGTGGCTGTCTAGATAAGTGCAGTATCTGGGGAGAACGAGGATGAAGAGCCCAGACACAGCCAGATTGTAAGGCTGGCTGGACTGATACAAAGAGACATCTCACAGAATAAACAATGCTAGATACCACTCAGATTGACATAGCCATCATTGATTGACACGCCATCAACTCAGAAACATTAGATACACAGAAAAGCTGTGACTTAACATCTTGAGTAAGAGCGACTTGATGTCCAAATCTCTTTCTTACGATGCCATACTCCTAGCTCTTCAGTCCCTAAGCCTGCATTTCAGAGAGCAGAAAAACAAAAACTTCTGACTGCAGACAGAAAAAATCTACCACTGCAGCACTGGTTCTTTCCATGCTGGAGGACACATCACAGCTCTGAAAACTAGGTTAACAACTCTGTGCGCTTTTAGCATAAAGCAAGGCTATGCCAAAGGCAAAATAATCAATAGAATTAGTTTCTGTCCTTATGAAAGGCTGATAATTCAGTATTAAAGCCTGGTTCTTCTCTCACAGAATTCAGTAGCAAATCTCTACCTGTTTGGATGAAGTGAGAGCAAACCTCGAGAATTCAGTAAGGCTTATACACTGGTGTGCACTGAACCAGTGAAGCGGACCCAGCAAACAAGGTGAGAAAAGTAAAGCTGCATTCAGCTTGGATTGGATTGCTTGCCTTCATTTTTACTTAGAGAAGCACAAAGAATACCCAGAGGGTTAGCCAGTTTGATGGTTAAAAGCTCCACTTCCCTGACAGGGCGAGTTCTCCCACTGTTACTGTCTCTGCCAGCAGTCTAAGGATGGGAGATTTCCTCAAGAATGCTACTGTAGACACAACCACAGTATAAATAGTTGGGCTGCTGCTCCTCTGGGAAAGCCAGTCATGCCAAGAACTGTCAAACCAACAGCAGCAGCAACCAAGGTGGACGGCTTTCTGCTTTTTTTGTTCACAGTAGTGATAGACAAGGTGCTGAGGATTAAACAGGTCTGTTATAGGGGTTGTGTTGTTGTAAGCAAACTTTTTCCTCTCATTTAAAATAACTGAAACAATCTAAAAGGAAATTAAAACAAATCCAAAGAACTGCATGGATGTAATATGAGCACCTCACACTTAAAAAGCATATGTATGTACACACATAATTCCAACAAGCACAGGAACAGAGGAGAAGTAGCTTTTGGGTAGCCAGACCCTCTTTTCTCTTCCATTCCATTTACTTCTTCATCTTCCCCAGAAGATGTAGCAATCTGAAAAGAATAGGCTGAAGCTGAGTACAGGAAAAGGGTGTATAGGACAGATGGAGACTCATCCACCTTCAAAGCAGACTCTTACCATAAAGACTATTCACAGCATTGCTTGAACTTTCAGCTTTTCTCACATTTAAAAGTTTTTCTTCAGCAGAACCTTCTCCCTGCCCTGTTCTACAAAGAAGCAGCGTTGCCTTTCCATTTAGCAGTCGTGGAAAGTGCCAGGTTAAGCATTCTAGAAGCTTGAGCTGCCCGTAGACCAAAACCACCTCTGGCTCAGATTTCTTCTAAATTTCTGTTTCCACATGAACTTCTTAGCACAGAAGAGAATATTTGGTGATGCACTAGTGAACAGGCACTAATGGTTTCTTTGCTGTTTAAGAAAAACTGTTTACAGATGCAACAGAAGATAAATGACCTGATTTTCATTTCCAAGAAGGCTCATTTACAAATCTCGAGTAGTCTAATAGGGGTTTAAGTATAGTTTACACCAACTAGTTTCCATCAGATGACACAGAATGATTAATAAACACAAAAAGTAAGTCTCCCCCTCTATTTTTTTTATTTGCACAAGCAAATTATTACTTTTATGTTTGCTCGCAGTAAATGCTAAGGATTATAATGTAAATAGGCAGAGCAGTGGGAAAGTACTTAAGGAAGATGTAGCAAATTCATTGTTTGCAGTGATTCTACTAAGTTTAAAACCAGACCTGGCAGTTAATATGCTTTGATAGAATCATGTTTTTCGTTACACTGTTCCACATATTTAATTATCTGCTAATCCACCTCCAAGAAATCAGTGAGCTAAACTAGAGAACCATTACCTGAAAAAAACATGACCAAGAGCCAAGTATTTGAAATCACTTATTGATACAAAACATAAGGCAGTTTTCCAGCACAAGCAGTCCATTGGGTTTAATCTTAAGATCTATAATGAAAAATCTCTTCTCTTTACCACTGTAGTCTTTCATCTCTTCCCAGGAGGGAGCAATCATCTTCCCAAACCCTCCCCTGTGGCCTTAATTGTCAAAAGGGAGTCTTTCTGTTAGTGCAGCACTGTAGGGCTAATGAATTAACCGAAGTAAAGATCATATCTAACAAAGACCAACTACTGAACTGCAGCAGTGTACTGATTCCCAGCAATGTGCTCTGGGCAAATCACCTCCAGTCAAACCACCATCACTGAAAAATTACTGTCTACTTTTCATAAAAACAGTTTGTCACTAGCTCAAAAGACACTGTTAAGTTAAAAAAGTTTCATATAGGGAAGTTAATTTCTCCTCACCTGAAAATGAACTGTTGCCCAAATCAGGGCTGGGAGATTTATTAGGAAATCAGCACAGTTTTAGAGAAGAAGACCTTTCTCTGGCAGGTAGGATAGAATGGATTTGGTTTATCTGCTGTTTGTTGCAAGCTGTGGAGAGGGAGGGGTGCTAGGGTAAGGCTAAGTTGACATTGTAGGCTTGCACTTGGCCAATTGAGATGGTCAGGGTGGTGAGAAGATGTGACCTCCAACTATACAACTTCAGTTGCTGCATGCCCAACTGTTGGCCTAATAACCCTGCAAAACTAGACTTCTCCTCAGACTGGTAGTTTCCCTTGGAGGGGGAGAGAAGTGTTGTCTTGTCTCTCTCCCTCTTCCTCCCTGTCTCTTGCATGTTTTGGGAATGTTTGTGCTCTGGGTTCCATCTAGGTGGTGTTCTGTCTTATGACAGTTGGGTCT
>JAVHNF010018263.1:0-12968 GCA_034783455.1 Micropsitta finschii | reverse complement strand
CACGTACTTGTGGTTAATACACTTTTTGTAGTAAAAGTAACTTCTCACAGTAAAGTGTCAGATATGGAGGTACTGCTGGCTCTGTGCCTGGAAGACAAGCTAAGAGGAGCTTATGGTGAATGGCTGGGCAAAGTGGAGCAAGCAGCAGCTGTTTTCTTGCTCCTCCAAATTTTAGCATTGACAAGAATAAAGTGAAATAAAATAACATAATCCAAACCAGCATATTTCTTGGCTTGGTTTTCAGACAAGTCATGTGTCAGTGAGCATAGATCTCTGTCTCCCAAAGGCATTGCCTTCACTCTGCCTCTGGAAAAAAGCAGTTCCAGTGTCTGTTCACTGCCTGCTCAGCTGCGGAAAGGAAAAGATGAACTGGTCAGGTGCTGGCACAGGGTCTTGCCATATCATCTGTTTGTTTGTTTCTCCTTTATAGCAGCACAGTTAAGAAACCTGTTTGATTGTAAGAACAACCTCTTTATATTCCTGTTTCTTATACAGCATCATAGAATTATGATGCATTTTACACATGCAAGCATTGTCCTTGCATGAAGAGTTTGACATGTAAAAAGAAAAGAAGCCAAAGTAAATAAACAGAAGGTAAAGGAGAGGACAGCAGCACAGGAGAAAAGAGAATCTGTTGTTTAGAGAGAGAAGATTTAGAGGGATTTTGAAGACAACCTGGAGGATGAAGACAGAATAATTATCCGCTTGCAGGGAGCCAAATAGACAAAATAGTAAAGCAAAACAACAAAGCAAAAAGAGTAAGGAGAGCAGAGGAATCATGAGGAATGGAAAATAAAAACAGGTGTAGGTAGTTTCAAATTTTAAAGACCATTTCATACAACAGAACTTGGTACTTAGGCTGTGGAGGACAAATGTGAACACTGACCTCATGGAATTAATGAGCTGGTCTTGGCATCAGTAACCTTTCAAACTTAACCATTGGATATGAATAACGGAAGGGAGTAAGCACTGAAACTGGGCCATTTGAGGAGATGCTGGCTGACTGCACTGTGAGACCAGACTGCAGTGCCTGCCCACTCTGCCTCAGCCAGTGTGGCTGCATACTTTTTTCCCTTGTGCCTCAGCTCTCCAGCTGCTTCCTTAGCCCAGTGTCACTGTGGAAAATGCTACGTTGGAGGGGGCCAAATAACCATGTAAACAGACACATTCATGCCTGAGACTTATGTAATCACATGCCACACAAGAACCAGATGGGACATATTCTGATGTACAGTCCAATATTCTGTGATCCCGGTTCTGCACAGCATGGTTGCCGGTAGGTAGGTTTATTAACAGCCACAAGTACCAAATTTGCAGCGCAGCTATGCTGCACCTCTCTCTAATAATCTGTCTTTAATTTGATGGGAGTTGCTTACCACTAATGACAACCGACTTAAAAACCAGAACTGTATCTGCGTAAGCACTGAGGAATGCAAAGGCCCTGAGCACCCGTGTTGCATTTGGGTAAGAGGCGGAAGCTATAGGGTAGCACTGTCATTCAGGGGTCCTTGCTGGCCTCATTAGGATCATTTTAAAAACCATCTCTTTTTGGAGCACTTAATTTTAGGTGCACACCAGCAATAGACCACTGTTGTTTTTCATTGGGGATGAGGAAGGAAAAAAATTCTTTAAAGAAGGTGCAGTTGAAGCTGTACACTGTCTGGATTTTATTGTAGCTTTTCAGACAGCCTCACATGACATTCTCATAAGCAAACTTGAGAAATGTGGTAAGTTCATCTGAACTAGAAGGCGAATACACAACGGCTGAAAAATTCTGCTGAGAGCAATTTAAAGTTTTGTAGAATGCCGAGAAACACGGAACATTTATCGTCATGAAAAGGTTGTTATGCAGCCACAGCTTTATTAATCAATAGCCTTGTGATAAAAGTAAGGGAAGGATTAGAGAAGATGTAGTTCCATTATTTATGGGGAAGTAAGCAACTAATGGACAAAATAGGAGGAAGACAGAAACATTCAGTGCTTTTCTTTGTCTCCACTGTTAAAAAAACCCCATAGCTGTGACCATGAATTATTGACTATGAAAAAAGAAAAAGCTAGAGATAGTGAAGAAGGAAAGAATGGATTAAAGTACATTTATAAAGTTAAAAGAAAGATATCAAAGCAAATTATTAATAATTCCAGGCCTTTAGATTTGTAAGAAACAACCAACATCAACATTTATCAACACTCACATAATGTTAAATCAATCAGACTTCCTTTCTTGACATTCTAACCAGCTTAGAGGATAAAGGGAAGCTGTAGAAATAGTATATTATATCTTGATTTTAGAGTAAGATTTTTACAAAATCATGTGACTGAAACCCCCGAGAAACAGGATTAAGAAGGATTTACACCGAAGATTAAAAAGCTGTATTCAGAGAAGTTACCAATGGTTTCTTCTCAAACTGGGAGCTAAGAATGGTTCTAGTCTTCCACTACTTTAATCAGCAGTGAATGATGAGGGAGAGAGGAAACCTATATAGAGGTAAACATGATGGTAAGGATTACATACCCTGTGGAAGACAAGATCAAAATTCAAGATGACTTTGGTAAACAAAGAAATGGTTTAAAATGGTAAAAGGCAGTTCAATGAAGAGAAGGACACAATGGTATGCTTAGAGAGTAAAAGTTAATTCACAGACACATGACAGCAAGAGGCAGCAGAACTGACAAGGGGGTAATTGCAAGCTCAATTATTGCTGTTGTGTTTTATTCTTGGACATCAGAAAGCCACGTCTGAGTGAACATGTGCAGCTTGGGTCCTACATTTAAAATGAGAATAAATGAAGAAAGTTCAGAGGAATCACAAGGCCTTAGAAAAACACTCTTGGCTGTAATTCTGAGAGAGCTGGTTTCTGGTACTGAAGAGAGTAGATTGTGATGTATTGATGCCAGGAGATCATTCTACAAAACAAAATAGCAATTAAATTTTTTTCCATTTTTGCTGAGCACAGGGCAAGCACTCATCTCATTTGTGTCAGAAAGACTCAGTTATGTAGCAGGTATTGGTTTTGTTATTTGTTGTCTTATTTGTTGTAAGGGTAGTGTAGACCAGAGTGGGTTATGGGAAGGGTCTAAAATTACTGTCGTTAAGGTATTAAAGAGGCATCTGTCATGAATGTTCAAATTACTCTTAAGCCTATTTTAGTGTAAGGGAGTGGACTGGAGACAGGCACGCCCGGGGTGTGATGAATGTCTGAATCACCTGGACATGCCTCTTCACAGAAACTAGAGAGGCAGTATTATGCAGTACATAGGCTCCAATTTAGCTTCTCCAAAGTGAACCGGCAAAACATTTTTAGTCATTTGGCTCTTGCTTTTCATCAAGTTCTTTGCACTGCTGTTGCTCTCTTAGGTCCAGTTTATCTTTACCCATTTCTTATTTGCGAGAACCAGCTGGCACATGCTCTGTCAGCCTTTGTGCAGATCTGCCAAGGGCATGGTGCTGAATGCCATTTTCTCTAAAGCAAAGGTAGTTGAAGGAGGGCTCACTTTCATCCTTTCACCCTGCCCTTCTCTGCATCTAATATCATGCTTTCAGATGTATCACCAGGGAAACTATTCCAGATCAGAAGTAAGAGGTTTTTATTAATGGTGTTACTTGGGAATTTTTGCTATTTACTTATCTTCTGTGGGGCCCAGCAATCCCTGTCTTTGGGCAGCATAAAAAAGATCCTTGTATGTGGCAGCTTCTGACATAAGCACCACTGCCACAAAGTGTAACATGAAATCCTGCTCTTGTCAGCTTGTCTCACTAAAACCCTTACAACACCTTTTTCTCACCAAAGACTTCATCTGACTGTACAGGAAGATATCAGTACATTTCCAACATCTAGTGGGATGTAATAATATTCTGCCTTTGCTGGTGTTTAGTGCAGCCTCAGGTTAACAGAGCTTTTTGAGTGTATGAGAAAGGTAGCAGTGTAACAAAATGCAGTGAAGGATCCTCCAGTTGACTGCTCACCAGCCTGTAATTCAGATACAGATGCTCAAGGTGCTTTGAGCCCTCTGTTCTGTGTGGGCCCTGATCTAGCTTCCACTCTCAGGCTCCCTTAGGAGCCACTCTGAGAGATGCAGTTCTTCTGGGAGTCCCTGCTCCCCCTCTAACACTGGCATGCCCACAGGCTCAGGAGACTTGCGGAATGCAAGAGCAAACAAGTTTTGCACAATTTTCTAGGCATCCTATTCTTACTCAGGGAGGAAGCCATGAGAGGTTCCACACCCCTATCAAGAAGCCAGGAGACTCCCTGATGCAGTTGGCCACTACCTGTGAGGGGTCATTCACACCTAGTCACCACAGGGCAAATGTGGCACCTCTTTAGTCCCATCGGTCAGTCCCCCCCCACCTTGTCTTTGCTTTCTTGAGTAGGAGCTGGTTTATTTGGGAGGGTGATTACTTTTCAGTGGGAGAGCACTTAAGCTAATTGCTCGGTATTGTTAGTCCTGTGCCAACATTCCTCTGGAGCTTTAGTTCAAAGGCCTGTGTTGCAATCAAAATACTTTGCTGTTTGACATAGATATACCCAGAGTACATCAGCTGGAAGAGAATGACTGCATTGTGTGGACAGAGTGCACAGATATTGTCAAGGGAGCAGCTAAAATCCGAGGGTGAAATTTCCTGTTTGGGTTCCTGAGGATGAACAGTGATGAATAATTGAGAAGCTCCTTTCCTGCAGCTGGCACTGTACTGAAAGGCCATCAAAGATGTGCCTTCTCATCACTAAAATTTACCTTATTGCTCAATTTCATGTTCTGATAAATGCAGCAGAGGTATTTATATCCGGTTCACTTGATAAACCGTACAGAAGCAGTGAACTTCAGACCATTTCATTTGATAGAATTCCCAGTCTAGTATAAAAAGAAAAATATCTGCAAAACTGAGTCTTATTGCTATTTACAACACATGCTGTGGCTTTTCACTGTGAAATATTGTGACACCTATCAACAAGGGTTAGTGCAGGCAATTTCTTGGGAAAGCGTGTGATGAGTTTGAAATTCACAGCTGGTATATACAGAGGGGGTATGGGTGGAATAGTGGCTTTCTAGAGAGACCATAGTCCATGAATCTTTGTAGAGAATACAATAAGGAAATAATGAAAAGCATGTGCTTTCCTGATTTTTCTCCTCTCTATTCAAATACAAATAATTTATTGTGGTGTTTTTTTCTAACACATTGCTTTCATGTAGACCACGCATTGTAAGGGTATTTGGTAAGTTCAGGATATGTTTGTGTGTGTATGTATGCACACACGCTTCAGCATAAATCACCTCTTTTGTTGATGACTCCCTCTTCCACTCAGGTAAAACCTGAAGTGCTTCTCAAACTTTAAAACAGATCAGGGGAGCCTTTTTGCTGGCATATGTAATTGCTTTGCCCATTTTTACAAGGGAAGCTGTTTAGCATGCAGCCGTTCTGCACGGTAGTTTAGAGCAGTAGAGCCAAATAAAATTATGGTGGGAGTTTTCAGCAGACAGGCTGTAATTATTCAGTTTGGAATTTGACCAGAGTGAAATAGAAGCTTGCCTACCAATAAACATACTTGAACTAACATGTTTTTGAAGTTTTTAAACAAAGACGCTGATTTGACGGTGAAAGTGCAAGATGGGAGTCAGAAAATCTGTGTCGCTGTGGCATACATTTGGTAGCTATACTGTGAGTTCTTTAAGCTCTCCTTCCCCATTTTTTTTTTCATCAAAAAGGAACAATTGAGTGGGGCATTACCACCACTTGCTCTCTTAATTTTTACCCTCTATTACCTCAGAAATGATGATCGAGTATCTCACATTCTTTCAGCTTCTGTTTGGTGCTCACTGGATTCTTATCTGTGACTCCAAAATGGCTCTGCCTGTGTAGAGCCAAATTCATTACTGTAGCAAGGACAATTGTGTGAGCATTTGTCTGGAGTGACTCTGCTTTGTGGAAATATTTATAATTCTAGCAATTATTTCATTTTCAAAATAGGGTTGCCATAATTTTTTTATTTCAACAAAGCATTTTCCCATGGCAAGTTGTTGTATGGTGGCTGTGAGCTGCTCTTTGTAGGCAATCTCCTTGTTTAGGACTTTTGCATTGCCCGTCAGGTCTGTGTGGAAACCACTCAGAAGAATAAACTGCCATAAAGGTAGTTTACCTAACTGTGTTAGTTAAGTTTAGCTTTCATTATTAACTGTGATTCAGCAATCCAAAGCAATATTTCAGTTGTGAAACAGCAATGTGAAAGGCAGGTCTTGTGTTCACATTGAAGTTTTCCTCATAATTTTCACACCAGGATGCTTCACATGATTTTTGAAACTTCCAAATTCTATTCTCTGTTAATTTGTCCATTAGTTTTGGTTTATGGAAGAGAGGAAGACAGCATTAGCAATGCATAGGATGAGCCAACATACATGTATACATATATTTGTAGTGAGGCAGGTCAGAAGTGACAAAGGATTGATTTGCTCACAGTTGACCTCAATTAGTGGTCTGCTGCAAGGGATGTGCTAGGGCTAATTTTGCAGTGTCCTGACTTGTGGAAGTGGTAATACGGGCTGGGTTAAGTCATGGGAAAATATGAAAGAGTGAAGAATGTGTAGAGGCAAACCCAGTATCCTCTCAGTCTCAGCTTCTGGCTATGCTTCAAAAATCCTCTGAAGCTCCAAAGCTGAAGCAGTTGACACTGTACTCAGCATAATTCAGGTTTTGTGACAAAAGTCAAATGCTTATCCAAAATCTCAGTATTCGTTGCAAACTTACCAAGCCAGAAGGTTGTCTCTTCTTCAAAGATTGGACCTTCACTGATGCTGTTCTCAGTCACGAATCTCTCAGGAGACAGGCCCAGGAACTCTCAGGAGACAGGCAAGTGCTCTCTGTCACGCTTTGCCTCAGTCAGGAGCAGCACAGGAGCTCTTCCTGATGCTACCTACACAGTGATGAGATTTTTATTTCTTTTTGAATGACCTAGAGAAAAGCATAAATTGTAGCCATGGGCTCTATGTAAATGAATCAGAAACATTCCTGAGTAGATGGAGCAGTTTTATAACTTTTGTGAAGCAGAACAAACTTGTGATGGTGCAGTCACACAACTAAAAAAGCACTTAAATTGTTGCAGTCACCCTGAGAACATACCACACATACTTTCACACACAGAAAAATAGACATATAACCTTTTCGCCTTGCGTTCCTTCATTTTCCCTACTATTTTACAAAATATCTATGTTTTCATTAAGGATAAAGCATGTTATGAATTTATCGCTCAGTTCAACATGCTGTCATTCTTTCTTGCATTGCCTCCAACCAAGTACTTCTGCTTTTCAAATTTTCAATGAGCTATTAGGTAAGGTTTCTGTTTCTGGCACTGTGGTAGTCCTCTGAAGGCCTGTCACTGTCTGGAACCTGGCTTCACAGGTAATTAGAAGCATTGTGCTTCTAAATTCTAATTTGCCCACCAAGATTCAGAAGCCCAATTCTATTATTTAAAGAAGCTACATTGGTTGCGTTTGCTGTCCAAGTGGTGACCACAGTAGCTCACTGAAGTATTGGCTGTGGGCTTCGCACAGTTGAGCACTAATTTACACTGCCATCATCTTCAGCTGCATGACAATGTCTAACCACCCTATCTGGTTTTAAAGCTTTTTGAGATCTGTGTTGCTGGTATTAATTCTGGTTATATTTACAGCACAACTAAGTCTCCAATTTGCTCAACTCAGTAAGGTAGCAAGACTATCTGTTACAAAGGAACACACAGTACAAAGAGCTCAGCTGCTGGTTGAATATTCCAATCATAAAAGTGCTGTTAATTTAGCTAGGCAATAAATACATTAATTGAGAATATTTATGAAGATTTGTTTGTGCAGATGGCTAAAGACAATAAGAGAATGATATTTCCTTGCTACATGAGGAGCTCATATTTATCACATGCTAATATGGCAGGTATTTACACTGTTTCCTTTCAGCATGTACCTTTAGATCTCTAAGTTAGGGGCCTAGACCCAATTTTATCTCATCTGACTTAGGCATTTAAGCAAGCTGAGTACATCATAAAGCAGAGCTGTCCTATTTCCCTTAAATAATCAAAGCAGGGGTGAGAGAGAGTGAGACAGAAGCAGGGAGGTCGGGGGCAGGGGGGAGGGAAGGAAAAACACTTGTGAGATAAAGGTTTTGTCTCTTGCCTTCGGAATTGCCTTCTGGAGGTTAGATGCCTAATTCTCCATTGATCAGGGTGATTCAGTTAAGTGCCTGATGTCATGCGGGATGTATCTTCATCACCCCTTGGAGTAGCCCATCTCTGTCCACATATGGAGAATGGCCCTCTAACTTACTCATACAAAGTCTGATAGTTAAAGTAAGTCTCATGAATAGTCCTCACCAAGCCAGAACTGGTAAGAGGGAAATTGGTTTGAGGTTTATCCTTACCTCTAGGGTATTTTTCTCAAGGGAAGAAAAATGAGGTGGGCTTTGTACTACCTGGTCCCAATCCTGTGCTTTTGCAAAAAGCAGCTTCATTTCACACAGGAGAGGTGTCTGTGAAAAAGGCACTTTTAGACCATATGTGTGTGATTTGCTTTCTTCTCAGGCTGACTTTCACACTGCAACCCAATGCAGCCAGAGCGACACATGGAGAGGAAACACCACTTTCTACTACTTCAATTACCTACATGGAAGCTCTTCTGATCATCCTGCCATTAATTTCTTTCCAAAGTATATCTAATTTCAAGATATTATTTGGCACAGTAAAAGCTGAAGCAGGCCACACAGTTCTCAGCACTGTATTATTCCTTGTAGATCACATGCTCTTTTATAGGGGTTGGATGGCAAGGGCACTTTCAGTGCTGAAGGGTTTAAAATCCAACCATGTCTAGATCATTTTGCAATCTCATTATGTCCTTAAGTAGATGTACTGAATGTGACTGTAACAGTTCTATGCCTTCCATCACCACATATTTTTGGACAAATCATCTATATTCTGCCTGTGATATTTTTTTTTCCCCCCAGGCAAGTCCTTTGTTGTACAGCATTCCCACTCTTTGTTAACCACACTCATAAAAGCTCAATCAACCAGCTGTGCAACAGTATCTCTTCTACTCTAACCTCTGGTCTGGAAGGTTCTCAGAAAGAACATATATGTACTCTGAATTACATTCTGTCACTAAATGGCATTTTATTACTTATATTTTATCTCACAGGTTTTCTATAACATAAAAATTGAGACTGAACTTCAGTTATTCATAATATTTGTCCTGGAGATAAAATAAACTACAATGCAGCTAAAGAGCTTTAAAACTCTGGGCATGTGATTTTGCTGTCTTCCTCATTACTCATGTGATGTGTTGAAACTGAATTTGGAGGAAATGAAAGTCAGGACTATCTGAGTGCAAACAGTGACTCAAAAGGAAAAAGGATTAAGCTGAGAGTTTGTTTTGACAACTTTTCAGGTAAAATTTAGGTCTAATAGGGAATGCAAGAACACTGACTTTCTGTTCCTTGTGCTGTCTTGAAAACAGTGTCAAGAAAGCATTAGCACACAAAGCTTCCTCATAAAGAAAGGCTGGTAAAAATTCAGAAGTCATCATTTATTCAAGTTATCTTTAATTCAGAAACTATTTCTGATGTTTTTATTTCTTTGTTGAACAGTGGTTAGCAAAGTATCAGAGACGGAGGAGGAAATATTGTGTAACTGTGCTGAAGAGAGCCAACAACCACTGCAGTTCAGTGCCATGCAGGCTGATGCTGATTTAACCTCCCTTATTGTTCCTAACATTGTTCATGATCATATTAAAACATGATAGCATCAAGAATGCACAGACATCTGCCACCTAATTTCTCTAAATCACTTTACGAATCTGTTCTTATTAGATACCTTATTTCTTTCATTGTTTTTTTCAGTAGTAATTGGCTGGATATTTTAATCATTCCAATGCATTCTATTTCCCAGTTACTAAAAACCTTGCAAGAATATGTTGATCTCAAGGTGTTAGTGCTTATGAAAGGTGCAGGTCTGGTTCTAAGAGTTAAGCTTTTCATTATCTCTTAGCAAGAATAGCAGAAAAATACATTTCTGTGTTTTGAGGTACCAAAGTACACAGACCCTGACCTGAAAGGCAGCTCAAATTCATTCTCCCATGAAGCTTTTATGACTGACCTCCAGCTGCCAAGTATGTGGAGTATTGGTTTTGCAACAATTTGAAACAATTTGTATTTGTAACAAAACCAAGTATTGGTTTTGTTCCTTTTTTTTAATGGGTATACCTATTGAGTAAATGGCTTGAGACTACCCCTTTACTTCAAATAAGCTACTAAGAACCTCCTCAAATTCGTGCAATACATAACACACAAATAATGTGGAAGAGGTTAGCATGCCCTAGCATGTACTGCCAAACCCCACTGGAGTCAAAGCTGAGGAACTAACCTTCAGGTAATGACAAATCTCACTCAAAAAAAAAAATAGTAAAAGAGAAAGTATCACACTTTCTAACTAACCCACACCACCTTTTATACTGTGACTTCTTTCCGAGTAATGTAGAATAATATATGACTATCTTTCTTGCTCTTTGGCTTTCCTTGCAATAAATGGTTTTGTGATTACAGAATAGAGGAATCAAAAGCAAATCTACTAGACATTCAGTTGAAGGAAATGGATCAGGTCTGAACAACCTACAGAGCCTAAAAATTTCTTTCCACTCAAGACTTCAAAGAATTCCAGGCACTTATCAAGACTCTGCCTACATACTTCTTGGAAGATTAATCTCAAACGAGTAATGCTTAAACTGAAACACCACAGTGAGAATTGTCATTAAAATTATTTTCCTTCATTGGCATTACCTTCTCTGTGAACCCTATAGTGCTAATCCTCCCCTCAAACAAAGTCTGCTGCTTCTTATGGGAAGAAAACAGACAACAGACTAACTGTACTGCTATGAAACTCTGTTGAGCATGCAGTGTTTGACGTACTTAATTGGTTGCTTATTGTTTGCATTAGCTAGATTGTACAGTACACAGAGTACATGCATCCCTCAGTACAAACTGTGAACAGTCATACCCATGTCACAGGCAATCACAGAGTGAGGAGTTTTCCCAGATGGCACATCCTTCAGCAAAGAACTTCAGAGATTGATCACCAGCAACAGTGGGAGGGAGGATCTGTAAAAAGCTATGGGACCAAGACAACAGCCATCACAGGCTGATAATCTGAAGAGGCAGGTAGGTGCCTTGAACCAGCTGGAAACTTGCTGCCTTTCTCTGATTAGAATCTTCCTCCATCTCTTTGTTTCTCACCTTCCTCTAACCCATTCTTTTTTTCTCACAGCTTGTTCACTCTGTGCTCTCCTTCCTTTGCCAGTTTCAGCTGGGGTGATGTGCATATTCCCCAGTTTTTCCTGTCTACCCCTTTTCTCTGTTAATGACTGCTCTGACTTTCCCTGGACTATGTATCATTTCAGATGTTGCAGGTCTCCAATCTGCCATCATGCTTTTGCTAGTTTATGGACTCTTAGTTTTATCACTCCTCTGCACACACTGAAAAAAAAAAGGAAAAAAAAGCATACAGGAGCAAAGAAATTAACAATTTTAGCTTCTTATTTATTTCTGGTTTTGTTTCTGAATTCTTTATTTATCTCTCCTATTTTTAGCACAAAGGACAAACTACATTGGAGACACATAAAAAGTTATGTTTTGGCATTAAATCACTCACAAAAGCTATTTGTTGTTCCATATAATCTTCTGACATTCATAAAATACCTTAAACAAAACTCAGCCCCTTCCTTCTTACATCACATCTGCTTACTTCTCAAGCAAACAAATTGTATTTCCAATGGTCCTAAGTGAATAACTTCTTTGGCACAAACAAAGAGCAAATACAAAGGTACAAGATTACAGTGGATGAGGCTGTAAGAAGAGGTAGTAATTCAGGGAAATAAGGTAGAAAAAGAAGGCAGAGATGTGCAAGCAAGGTGAGCTGCATACTTTATTTGAACAAGCTCATCTAAATGTAATGGTCTCTGAAAGTCTTAAAAATGAGTTTCCAGAGGTAAGATTTTTGCTTGGTTCTGAGCGAAGCAACCCAAAATGTTGCTTTTTAGAAATGTTATTTTCCCAATAAGATTAAAAATAGAAGAACAAATTGTTTCAGGGAATTCTCCACTGAATTATGCCCCATACTTTGTTATTCTGGTGAAGGCAGTTATAGGAAAAGAAAAAAATTATTTCTTTTTTCACCCTAAGGAGTCTTAATGGTTTGAATTAAAGAGGAAGATTATTTCCTACAAATATCTAGCTTATGAAATGCTGAACTTAGACTCTAATACTGCAAGTTTTTCACAAGAGCCAGAGCTTTTTTTAAGTTGATCTGTTCCTACAAATTGCTCCTGAAATTTGAAGTTGCTGCTACAAGAGGTGAATGAAAAGAAGACCTCAAGTAATATTTGGTGCAACCTTTGCTTTCCAGGCTTGAATTTTACTGCTGAGAACTTTGACTTCCATAGCTGTCAATTCCCACCTGAGCTGTGAGCTTGAGTCTGGTTTTCACTTTGGCAGAACCTCCAAAGATGGCAAGATGGGTATTGAAGACAGAACCATGAACTTGGTGATTTTGCAAGACTTTTTCTGTTTGGTTTTTTGTTTGTTTGTTTGTTTGTTTTTGTTTTGTTTTGTTTTTTGTTGTTGTTGGGTTTTTTGTTTGTTTTGTTTTTTGTGGTTTTTTTGTTTATATCAAAACTTTTCGGCTCTGTACCATGCTGGTCATTTCTAAAAGAAATAAATAAACAATAATAATAACAATAATAAAAGCCAAACCAGCCACCCTCCCTCCCCATGCTTTTAAGGGTGCAGAGAACCAAGTCTACTTGTGTCAAGGCACAGCTTCTCTCATTGTATGATCTTCCTTTGGTAGACGTAGATGACTAGGAAGGATTCAGCAAGAATCACAGAATCACAGAATCACAGAATCCCAAGGGTTGGAAGGGACCTCAAAAGATCATCTAGTCCAACCCCC
>JAVHNF010018260.1:5871-16096 GCA_034783455.1 Micropsitta finschii | reverse complement strand
AAAACATCTCTGGAGGACACCTGAGGAAGCCACCACAAAGATGAAACCTGAGGCTTCATGCCCTAAAATTAGCCCCAAGATAGTATTCAACACAGCGAATTCCCACAAGGAGATTTGGGATGGGTTTGGAGCACAGAAGAGGTTCATGCTGGAGGACATAGGCTCCTGGAGCAGAAAGCCAAGCATGCTGTGCAGTGGTGGTGCTGAGACAGCTGTACTACTGGTAGTAAATACAGTGCAGTCAAGATTTCCATGTGATGGCTAAAGTAGGTTTTTTGTCACTGTCAAGTGTTTAAGCAATGTTCTGACTGCCTATTGCCTGCCTTTGATAGACACACAGGGCAACAGGGCAGGACATGAAACCAGGCTCATAAATCACATTTCAACAACTTCAGTCAAAGTTTCACTCCTGCAAGTGTACCTGGTGAGGAAATGCACTCCATGGCCTCAGGCTGGCTGTTTTCTGGAACCTGGGAGTCACAGGCTGATAACAGCAACACTCTTCATCTCAAAGTGCTTCACATCTGGGCTGCACTTCACCTCTGGGCATGGTCTGGAAGCCCATGGAAGCCCCAGGAAGACCTGCTCTCCTCGGGGCAACCCCACTGCTCCTCCTTTTATCTCTTTAAGCAGAAAACGTTCACCTTCTCTCCTTCCATCAAGAAACTCAGTGAAGATGTGGCAAAACCAAATGACCCCCAGAGATTTTGTAGCTCTTTGCTGGGTCAGGAGGCTTGGGCTGAGAGATGTTCCTGCAGCAGCAGGTAGAGGAAGGTGTGGTGGTACCTGCTGCTCCACCATTCCCAGTTGATGGCAGGAGCCACCACTTTTGTTTCCTGATGCCCCAGGCTCCAGACCTCCTCAGGGGTATGAAGGGGGTCCATGATCTCCAGTGATGTCCATGTGAAGTTGGGGACACCATTAAGAAAACACATTTCAAAGGGTGGTTTAAACAATAGATAAATGATGAGGAAGTTTCTGCTTAGCAAGAGTCTTTGCACTTGAAATACTGGTACTAACTATGTCTGAAAATAGTGGCATGGATGGGGAAAAATAAATTACACTGTCAAAAGCCAAGCTCAGTAAATGCTGCAGTGGGGATGTTTCATTAGCTCTTTACAAAGCCATGCTTACACTGAATCAAATAGAAATGTATTTCCATTGAAGGGGTGCAATCCTGCCATGATGGTCCAGGCACCAAAAATCCTGGTTGTCATTGCATGGTGCGGCTGCCTGTGTGCTGAGCCACACTTTGGAGCACAACGTCTGACTGCACGTCACGGCTGAGGACACGTTATTGCTCTCTGTCACCACCATCGCACCGAGCTAGGAAGTGAAATGTGCTTCTAGTGATGTGATCCCTCAGATGGCATTTTAAACCAAGCTTCTGTCTGTGGTGAGGCATGAAAGATCCCATGACACCCTTTTTATTTCAAGAGGAATAAAGGCATTCATCTCTGCATCACTGGCTGGATCCACTGCCTTATTCCAATAGGGCATCTTCACATAAACTGCTGAATTAAACCAAACTCTGGAATACCAGTCAGGAGTAGAAAACTCAGGTCAGAAACTCAGGAACTAAATTTACTGATTCACTAAAACTATCTGTGTTTTATTGCTCTGGAGGAGGGTAGCCGCTGGTTTGTAGTACAGCTTCCAAATAATGGTACCTTTTTCCCTTGGACTCTGAAGTCATTTTTATTTGAATGTGATGGCTGCTATTTATGTTCTCAAGCCCAGCTGTGGCCAGAAATGTGAGAAGAAATCAAAAGCAAGCTCCAACCCCTATTTGCAAGGAATCCAGCCAAGCTGTGCAGATCAAATTGCAGTTTGAAGCTTTAAAATGCAGTTTTAGATCCAAAAGGAGAAAGACCAAGACAGTCAAAAGATGAACGATGATAATAGGTTTAATACTAGTGGATACAGCTGATATGCATTAAGCCTTTTCTCTTAAGAGAGAGCCAGTAGCCCTTGTAAGTGCCACATCTCTGCCATGGCGGAGCTGTCATGACCATTAATAGTCACCACCCTCCCAAGAGCCATGTCAGCTTTGAATACTTTATCCCCATTTTACAGATGTGGGGCTGTGGTCCAGGACCTCCCCAAGGGTACTGAGCAATCCTGCAGTTGAGCCAGTGCTGAAACCTGTGGGAGTCACTCCCATTCCCTGCTCACCTTCCTTGCCAGTGTCCTACAAGGTGGATCTCAGCCCCTGTGCCTTGGGCTGAGGGCTTCCAGACGGATGTTCTTGCCCTGGTGAAAACTGGCCCAGATGCTTTGTGCGAGGGCAGTAGAACCAGAAGGTGTCTCTGGCTGGGCTGATTACACTCTCCAGGCAGCAGAAAATAAGGTTATAAAACCCCCAACCCAACAGTGTGAAGGGTAGAAAGCAAAGGCAATGAAGGATATAGGTATGTATGGTCACTACACTGCTTAACGTAGGAAGGATTTTAGAAATACAGTCTTGATCCTTTTGTTTTAAAAGTGAGCATCACTTGTGAATGTGCATCTGGATGAGTTACTGATTTGCTGTTAGTTTTAATTCTTTGATTTGTTTAATTCTTTAATATCTTTGGTTTGTTTATGCATTTTGAAAGTTTCTTCAGCATCAGTGAGTCTCACAACCCAAGAAGACAGGGAAATGCAAAGCACATTGTTCTTGTATCTTTTCTCCTTTGTAGGTTTTGCATCAGTCTGATGCTTTTTCAGGACAGTTTATATTACTGCTGGTTTGGATCTGGGTGTGTGTATCACCATGCTGGAAAGCCACAATTCACAGATCATTGCTACTTTTATAAGTCTACATTGAAGAACCACTTTGAGTTTTTTCATCTCACCTTTTCACAGACTGAACGATTTCTCTTGTTGTTGGCAGCAGCTGGGGATAAAATCTCTAGCTGAACTGCTTACAACATGGTGCCTTACTCCTGCTATGGGATAGGACTTCCCTGCCTTCTCTCTGCCTGCCTTTTCAGTACAGCATCCATGTTTCTGCTGGCTTCCAGCAGATCAGACTGCTGAGGTAAGAGGAGAGCTCTGCTCCATGCAACCACTTCTCCCTCCTCCCAAGCAATGCTACTGGAGAGATGCAGGGGTTTAGCATCTCCTGCCTGGCACCAGAGATGTTTATGTGACACATTCCCCCTCCCTTTATCCATAAAGCCGTATCCCTCTCTCCCCAGGTCCGGGGTGAGTCCTGAGGAGCAGAAATCCAACCCTGTGTCACCCTGCGGACACGGTACCTTGCTGGACACAAGCACGGCAGATGGCTCCAGCTGCTCGAGCCAACTGGGACAGCAACTGCAGGCCCCCACGCACCAGCCCTGTGGCTCAGGTGTCCTCAGGAAGGAGAGAATTAGTGAGGACTTTAATGCTGGATTATGCTGCACCAAGATTTCCCTTCTTCTCCTGCTGCCAGCTCAGCCCATGGAAGCGGGTGGTCTCAGTGTGGGTTACAGCCTGGGACTGCCCCTTGTGGTGGCCATGTCCCCTCCTTGACCTGCTGCCTCTCTGAGCATCCCAAGGTGGCCAATGCCTTGGGGTGCACCCTGGGGACTGTGCACGGGTAAAGCCCCCTGCACAGACAAAATGTTCTCCCCTTTGTTTCTGGGCATTTCCTTTCTTCACAAACCCCTTGGGATGTTCCACCAAGCTTCAGAGAAATCTGCAGCCATCCCAACAGACCTTAATGGCCCTTTAGCCCCGGAGGACTGACCAACGCAATGCTGTGGCCTTGCTTTCATACCTCAGAGGAGTACACACCATTCCCCCTTTGGTCAGAGTCACGGCCATTAATGTAACCACTAGGAAACTGGAGTTGATGTGACTTGTTGAGTGGTATTTACTGGAATTAGACAGCTTGGCAGGATGCTGTTGCACAGTGGTCATGTGGAAAGCAGCAGAGAATATCTGGCTATTGCGATAATGCCACCTTTCTGAAAAGCCTGTTCGGTAGCTGGATGAGCTCATGTGGATGCAGGACAAGAATCCCATAGTCACGTATCATAGAAATAAGAATTAGAGATCTCATATATGATTTTTCCCTGAGACTTACAGATCTGTCAACACCACTGTGTGCCAAAAGCCTGGAGGATGTATAAGGAGATCACTTTTGCATTTACTCTGTTTCTCGTCTTTCTTTGGACATCTGCTACTTGTTGCTAGGGAAGGTTTGGGACGAGGAGACACATGGGATCCGAACCCACTGTCATCATTGTTTTACTTTCTGCTACGTACTGTTCATTTTTTACCTCCAGTTGACTTTGAACAGCTCAGAAGGCTCATCCACCACCCTCGAGAGCCACTCAGCACCTTCTGACAGCACCCAGCTGAGTTCTCCTCCTGATAATCCATCAGCATTTCCCAAAGGGAAATTAAAAAGCTTTTGTTGAAACGTATCAGGTCAGTCTTGTGGGCTGAACACAGCTGCAGCACAACTGTGATGGTCTCTTGTTGAATGTGTTAGAGGCCCTGACAGTGTTTTTATACCGCTGCATGCCATGGGCATGTGCCTTGTGCACCAGAACTCACCGCATGCTGCCATGCTCTGGTTCCCCTGCCATGTGCTCTGCAGCTCTGCTGCCTGTGGGTAAATACCTGAGGGTCTGGCCAAGGTCAGCCAAGGCTGTGGAAAAAGGCCTTGAGATAAACAGCTGGAGCTTGGCTCGCCAGCACGGCTCCCCGTCTGCCTGGAGAGGTCACACCACACATCACAGGGCTTGGGCCCAGCCTTCTTGGGTAGGTTTGGTGCCCCTGCTCAAGCTGCTCAGCTAAAACAGACATAAAGACAAGTTTTCCTCACACCAGAAAGTCTTCTTATTATATTGGTACATAACATTCTTCTGGGAGAAGTTTTCGTTGCCTTCCAGAAGGTGCAATCTTCTGCTCATACAAATTCATAGATTTCTTTGGGGCCAGAAGCAATGTAATCCTGTGACTCCATCACTGGCACAAGCCCCACATACTTGAACAGTCACAGGGCTGACACAACACAGTTTAGTAGACAACCCCACTGACTCTGGTGGGAAAAGTGAGCCTGTCACAGCCTCCAGCTTGGTAAGAGCAAGGTTTTGACCCCCAAAATAGCGTTCTTCACTCACCAGCAGTGTGGGGCTGCTGTGCCAAGCCAGCACATGAAGTGCTTGAGAACATAGAACCAAGCATCAAAGTCTTCCAGGAGCTGCTCTCCCTTGGGGCCCAGGTTAGAAGATACCCATGGCCATGATCTTTGTTGTGCTCAGCCAGGAGCACTAAGAGCTCCTGCAATACCCAGTGATGTCTCCAGGTACCATTTGGCACCATCAGCCAGGCTGAGACAATCTCCTACAGAAGGTTTGTCATCAGTTTGCCTGGCAAATCCCACCTGGGACAGGGAAAGTTCCTGCTGTAGGGGCTTGGGTTTAATGCTTTTAAAGCAGCTCTTTGATTTCCTCGCTGAACTCATTTCTTTTACTGATCCGGAAGCAATTCCTGCCTCAGATCCTGGAATTGCAAATGGAGCAAATAACCAGTAAATAACACTCACCGTGTTTCCCATACATTGTTACCAAGGGACCCACGTGCCCAGAATAAATTTAAAATGTACAGAAGCAGAAAAATGCACATTTTAAAGCAGAGAACATGCCTGTTTAGTAGATATATTTTCTTATTTAAAGAAAAGGCGTATTCTTGTGAACATACCCCTTCAGAGTGATTTTCTAGTATTAACATTTTGGATTTAAAGAAAAGAATCAACTATATTGTTGCTATAGGACATATTATATTTCTATTGATATATTGATCTATTGTATCAATATGATAATAATATTCCATTGAAGAGCAGAACAAACCAATCCTGTGCTCATCAGCTGCAACTTCAGTTCTCACTTGCCAGTTTCTTCATTGTTTTTAATAAGAATTAAAGAGAAGAATTAAAAATAATTGAAGTTTTCTACTGCCTCTTCTTGTCCAAGTGTTTCATTTACTTATTTTCATTAGAGACTTATTCAGAACTTCATTCATTCAGCTTTAGCACAATGGTGGGAGAGGACGAGGGCTGCTGTGTAGGATGCAAGAGCAGAACCGAGGCTCTGGCAGGGGGAAAGGGGTTTGTGTGGGGCACTGGGCCCTGGCAGAAGCAAGCACAAGGGGTAATTCAGTAATGTGTTCATACATCCTTCGGGATATCAGCTGCTGGAGGATGCCTGTGCAAAGTGTGTGCACGGCTGCTTGCTGCTCCTAGAAAACACTTCATTTCTGTACACAGCCACCACCTCCCGCTGTGCCACAGTTATTTTGGGTAGGGTTGGGGGGACTGGTGTGGAGATGACCGGCTTTGAAATCCTCCACTGCACTTCAAAAGGAAGGATCCCAGGTATGCAGGAAGTGGGCTGAGGTGCAGGCAAGTGAGGGCGAAGCGCTGGGAACACAGCGGCTGGAGCTTTTTAGGATAAAAGGAGGACAAGGACAAAGCAGAGGGACAGCAAAACACTGAAGTGCTACAATGCTGAGTATTCCAAGTGGTCGGCGTTACCAGTCACACCTCAGAAACATCGAGGTTTATTTAATATCTTTTTTGCCCTCTTGCCCCTGGCTCTGGAGAGGAGGCAGCAGCAGTGCTTTGATGCCCAGCACAGAGTGAGGGGCTTTCCTCCCATGCTGATGCTTCCTGGCATCCCCAGAGGCTCAGACCCCCCTCCCCTCTGCAGAAGTGTGCTATCAGAGCTTTGCCTGCAGCAATCCTGCATCGCCAGCTCCTGCATCAGCAGCCATCAGCAGGATGTGCTGCAGATTTTGCCCCTGGGACACAGTGAACTGAAACCACTCAAAGACTGGTTTTGCTGCTCAGTTACGCTCTCTTGCAGCAAGAAAAGTCAAACCATTGAGTACAATGCTCCTGATAGGAAACACGAAGTTCTGCAAATGGAAAACACAGAAAAGATTCTTGTTATCATGCCAGGCCTGCACACATTGCTCGATAGCAGAATATGGTGTCTTCAGCTTGACTTTCATAAATGCAAACTGCTGGGGCAGACTCGCTGATGGGCGAGACAGAAGCTGGTCTGGATGTCTCTTTGGTTGGACCGAGATGGTGCGCAATGAGCTCCTCACTGCAGCAAAAGGAAAGAGAAAGCAAGGCATGAGTCCTGACTCATACTGCACAGAGCACAACCCCCCCAAAACAATCATCAAACAGTTTCAGATGTTATTTGAGCAAGAAAAAAGCAAAGGACAGCAGGATTTCTCACCAGCTGTGAAAAATGAGACTGTAATTGCAAGGACACCGTATCTTCTGCTTTCTGCACTCTCGGTCTTGAGTTCCCAGCATGAAACACACCACATTATTATGAACAAAATCAGACAGAGCAGCGCGGCCACATGGGCCAGCCATGGAAACCCAATGCTTGTAAGGCTTGAGAAGGGAAAACACTGGGTGTCTCCCAGGTCCAACCTGGCACGGAGCGGTGCTCAATGTGACTCCATCAGGAGCCCCATCTGAGTGGGTTACAGCCCCATGAGGCAACAGCAGCGAGGAGCTGGGAATGGAACCCGGGGCTGGTGCTTTTCCCCTTGCAAAGAGGGAGCTGGTCAGAGGCGGCAGGAGGGCAGACAGGGAGGGACGGAAGGGAAGAACATCCCAGCAGGGCTCACAGCTGATGGCGGTGCCCAGGCTGTGTGCCCCGGCTGCTCCTGCTCCGGAAACTCCAGCGGGAGGCCCAGGGAAGGAGAGCCCTTGCGGGGAGCAAAGCGGCCTCAGAGCATGTCTGAGGTGGTGACATTTGACCTCTTCGTTTCTTTTCCTCTTTGAAACCTGATTACGTCTATTTTTAGGGCCCTGCTTGGGGAAGGAGAGGGGGCAGGGGTGGTCTGACCCTGCCCGGTAGCGCTGCCTCCCCTGCCCTGCTCGTGTGTCACAGCAATGGCCTCATGTGCCCATGCGTGCTCTGTGCCGCCGGGTGAGTCGCATTTGGTACTGGGGTGCTTTCACCATCCCAAATCCCTGCAGACCAACACCCATCCCACCCATCCGCCTGGTGCGTGTGAGGAGAAGCCCATGTTACAGCTGGTGTGGACAGGGAGCAGCGCTTGGCCACGAGCAGCTTCCGAAGGGATCCACGTTGGCTGGCGGAGGGAAAGACAGGGTTTGGTGCGAAGGAGCATGGCAGTTGCCAGATGTTCTGTACTGGGATAACCCTGTGTGCACAGGTAGCGAGCAAGGCACTGCCACAAAGGTGCCGGACTGGAGGAGGAATCTGCCGGGCTCTACTGGAGGCAGAACACAGAAATCATTGATTTAGAGACTGTTTATTGCAAAGCAGCACGGGCCGTGGGGTTTTCCTCTTTCTGATGGGCAAAATCATGCTTGTGGAAAGAAGGGAAAGGCGGTGAAATAATGACGGGTTGTGATAGCAAAGCTGGCTTCCAGGACCCCCGTCACCAAGCATAATGTCCATTTTACCATTTCAACTTAGCTGAGCAGGAAGGAAATAACAGCTCCCTCCCATAACCTTCTGTCAGACGGCTCTGCCGGGCTGACACAGGCTCTCTCCCACTCCAGCTACCGGACTACGAGGAGCACAAAGGGGGAAAGCTGGGACCTGAGCAGGACCTCTCAGCGTGGGAGTGTCCCCAGGCAGGACTGGGCTCTCCCTTCCCTCCCAGCACTTGGTCAGTGGCTGCTACTTCACCAGGCACGTTTTGAGTCCTGCCTTTCCTGCAGGAGCAGCACTGGTGGCAATGAGGGCTGGGGGCTCTCCTGTGCTTCGGGCTGGTTTATACATCGGTGAAGGACACTGTGATGGCTGGGAGAGGGGGACTTGGATCCCCAGGAATTGGACCCCATGACCCATGGCCAAACACGCTCTTTTTTAGGGAGGTGCAAGACCCTAAAGGGACCCATTAAAGCCCAAGAAGGTGCTGCTTGGCCTTGCTGACAGGGCACAACCTCTCTCCCTTTCTACTTTATACCTCAAAGCCAAGGTTATCTTGTCTACCCAAGGCAGGAGTTACTTCACATCACCCAAACCGTCTCCAAACAGTCTGAACAAAATTAACATTGGATCTCTGTACACTAATATGCTGTTTACGTGTTATTACACACACAGAGCTTTCTGCTCTGTTTTGTTTTTTCCTTAAAGGCCCATGATGTATGGTCAAACAACTCCCTTGGCTGCTTAGCAACAGGCAATTGTGCCTGTCTATCAATTCTCGGTTTATAATAACATGAGACAGACCTAGATTTTTGTTTTCCCTTGAGCTTTTGTCTTCCCTTCCCTCTATAATAAATACCAGAAACATAGGGGCAGCGTGTGTCAGAAATTCCCCCGTGGAATATCTTTCATTGTGCTGGCAGGGCTGCTCCCCTGGCAGGACAGAGCCCCAGGTCCCCTCCCCTTTGTTAAAACATTTGAGCGCACATTTGAGTGCATTAGACCACCCCTTGCAATAGATATACCTTCAAAAGAGACAAGCTAAAACCAGACATTTTCTATTTTGTGTTAAAATCCAAAGAGTTCACCTGGACAGACAGAGAGAATGCAACCCTCAAGATGCGCAACCAACCTGGATATTTCTGTCTTTGCGCTATACAAAAGGATAGAATGCGATTCATTTTACCAGCTAATGAAGCCTGAAACAGCGCATCCTGAACTGCAGCTGGAGCAGAGGGGCCCGGCCATGCTCCCCAGGGATGCGGCAGGGGCAGGGAGTGAATGTGTTTGGAGCACGGTGCATTGCGAGCATGAGGCATCTGCTGCCCCGTGCTTGAGGAGAGCAGCACGTAGTGCTGATGGAGAGGCAGGGTATTTAGCCCATGCTGAAAGGTGCCTCACACAGTGAGGAAGTGTGCTGAGGTGTCTACAGCCAGCTGTGCTGCTACAGCATGCGTTCATCTTCCCTGGTGGCATCTTAGGGATGCTGGTTGCTGACGATCACTGCCCTTACTCAGGGAGGAAAAGCAGGCTGTAAAGCCAGGAGATAAGGCAAACCTATGGAGATAATGTGAGCAAAAGTATGATTGACAGTTTTCTACACTTCATACAACTTCATTGAGTAGAAACAGCTCTGTTAGGATGCATATCCAAATGATGGAAGAAAATAATAATTAGAACCATAAACACACAAAAAGCACATTTTATAAAAGATAATATACATCCTTTTGACAATGCTAAGGACGATCATAACAACCTTGACAAACATTCTAATTTTGGCTCATTTCTATCCACAAGACTCTGAGGTAGGCTAGCAG
>JAVHNF010018254.1:0-14549 GCA_034783455.1 Micropsitta finschii | reverse complement strand
ATAGTTCTGGACATATGGTTTTACTATCCAGATGACAAACTAATTGACAGTAATTTTGTAGAAATAAAAATCTTATTTGAAATGATGACCTAATTGTTTTTGAAAAGAATAGACCATTGTAAATGCTTCATTGTGTAACATAAATCTAAAAATGAGTTATGAATGCTGCTTTCAAATCAATCTGTTAATTGCACTTTATTAAACTTGTAGGTGAGATTTAGGGGACTCTGTTCCTTCAAAGGCATAAAATATAGCGAGATTTTGGCTTTCATATAAGGAAAAAATAATTTAATCCACTCCTGTCTAACTGGAAATGGAAAGTGGATCTTCAATCATACTTTGAATCAAAAATGAGGGAAAGCTGCAGTCTGAGGTTAAATCAAATTATTCCCGCAATTCAGTAGAGATTGCGATTTGGATTTCATCCCTTTGATTTACAAACCCACGTCAATAGCCAAATGACATTGCTTTTAATCTACAACAAGGTAAGTGAGAAAAGCTAACTAAGATGCAGTATGACTGTGGCTGAACTGGTACATGAGCATGCTTAAACGCATGCAACAAGTATGCCCTAGATCTCTAATCCATGTGTTTCCGTTCCCAGTCACTCAGATTTCACCTCCAGTATCAATTGCAGAGTTAGTGTGGGTATGCAGTTCCCAAGCGGACCCAGGGCCTTCATGTGTCTTTCCCACCCATCTTCAGAAAGACTGCTGTGAATCTGCATTTATGCAGAAAACAGTATTTTAGCCACCAACCACCTTCTTCTTCTATCATTTGTGTGACACCATTAATCAGGAAGCAGAGGCAGCAGCTTATGGGTCCATGCCCATCTTACACATTAACAGCCTCGATACTGCATATGCAGGGACTGATCTGCCATGGCTAGGTTCAAGAGATTCCTATACAGCCCTATTCTATGTATCTACAGTATACATTCTTTAGCTGCTTTGCTCTTGGTCTTTTAGTATTACACAGTAGTAATTTCCTGTGTTCCCAGTTAGTATAGTAATGCTGCAGGAATGCGAGTTGTGAAATGGGAGAGCTGTGACTTGTTGTCATGGAATATTGGCTCTTCTGCACAGGTTGGATTCCTGTTTATTATATTCAAGTCAAGACACTGAGTCACATGTCAGGTCCTCATGTCTCACTCATACCTTCACTTGAAAGAGAATTTTCTGTTTCATCTTTAAGTTCAGAGTTTTCCAAAGGAGGCCTGTTTAAAATAAACAAAAATACCAGGTATTTATGTCTATAGCTAGACGAAATGCTTTGTTTTAAACTCATCACAACACTCCTTAACAACAGTGGGCAAAACGTAAGCCCATCTAAAAAATGCCAGGAGGAAACAATTGCATTAAGTGCATAAATAAAATTGATCACTGGTTCTCCAAAACATAGATTAAGCGTGCTGTGACATAGCCCATGAAATAATAAACTATGGAGCCATAGTGGTCAGGCTATAACCAAGGCTGACATCCTTATATATTCTTGTAAACCTACAGTGGTTTATAGTTTTGTTTGCTGCAGAGGAAGGCAAACAAATATAAACCAAAAGGCACTGCTATGATTTGAAATTACTCAGCCAAAAGTTGAGCCCATGCAACTGCGTCATTTTATTTATCCATCAGCACTGATGTTCTGCTGTGCCAGAACTCCCAAAATCCTCACTCTGTAGCAGACAGTAAATCCTAAAGAACCATGTTTTAGTAGCACTGATTGGCACAGCTGCTGAAAAGACCAAAAACCCAAAAAACCCAAATAGGATAATGGTAAAAGCTTCTGCCCACAGACCTAGCTTGTGGTCTCTGCAACTTTTCCACAGCATTTCAGCTTACCAGATGCTGACTGCATCAGTCTGCAAATACTCTGCTATTCCTGCAAATACTGTACTATTCATTCATTTAAGAGTTGTTGAGGAGGCTGGATAGATAACTGTATCTTTAAAAATAAAAGGTTAGAATAGGATAGGATTAAAACCAGCAAAATAAATAAAGTGTTTTGGTTGAATAACACAACCAATGGAAAAACAGTAATTATTTATCTCCCAGAAACTAAAAGACAGGCAGCACTTTGGGAGAAATGGTAAGCCAGGCTAGAAGAAATTATTTGGCTTAGAGAGCATGCTGCATGCCATGCCAGCACCTGTGCTTAATTTTAGAATTCATGTTAGCTGAAATATCCTTTAGTAGTTTGTCTGGGGCTTAACCCACCTCTTTCCAGAGTGGGAAGGAAAGCAGCAAGAAGTGCTTCACAGTGGGAGCAGCTGGGCCACGTATGACCCTCTCCTGATCAGAGATCTTCACTTGTGCCTTTGTTGCACTTGTAGGGACAGCTGAGCCCCTTCAGAGCTACAGCTACGATATTGAGCACTGTGCAGAGTTCTACAGCATGTGCATCCTCCAGACACTGCCTTAGGTCCCATAGGAAAGCAAAGCATGAATATGGCCAGAAGCAAAAAGCCCCTATCCTTGTCAACTGTTGTCTTCCAACCAATGCACACAATGGAACTACATTTTCCAGGTTGACACCTTTCATGAGCCAACAGTAGTTTACTGGAAGGAGAACAAGGACTGATGCAGCTCCAGTATCCAGAATGGCTGGGTTATATCCTCTGATTCCCCATGTAATACTAAGTGACTTACTAACTCTATGCAATGTCTCTTACCTCTTAGTAAAGAAAATACCATACACAGAATAATTGCTGGAACATTGGCACCATTGTGAAGTGTTGGGTCCTTCTCTGACATGCAAAAAAGTCAAATGTTTTCAGTGATGTCAGTATTTTATTGTATACACATTTCCATTTTAATGGTAGTGTTTTTTCTATTTCAATTGTTTTATTTTCTTTACTACCCACAGATCCCAGTGGATCAACCAGATGTCTTAATGTTTATGAAACAGTCCAGCTCCTTCTCTTCCTCCTCCTGCTGAATTTTTGTGTTCCTTGAGTGTGTGCCATTGTGGCCTGGCTCTGCCTTGCCATGTTGTGTTTAGGGTGCAGTAACAGGTAGAGAAAATGGTCATCCTTGGTGACCACACAGGTCACCAAGGTACAACATGGACATGAGATTTCCTGCTCGCCCACCCCTCTAAATTCAAGGCTGGTGGCTCTGCAGGGAGGAACTTCATCTCTTGTTGAATTTGGTAAGATATTCACAGGAAAAAATCCTCCTACAAGCAAAGCTCATAATTCCACCTCTGCCCCTGGCCGCGGCTCCCACATTGGCTAGTCAAGCTGTGTGTGCCAGATAATTACAGCCCAGTGGCTTTTCACATTTCATGAGATTTGACCTGGAATTGAGTCCTAGAGTTACTGTGCCAGCTAAATGTAAGGGTGTTGTGTTGCCTGGCTCTATGAAGAGCAGGGCAGCAGCAGTTTGGGGGACACAGGTGCTCACAGGCACAGTACAGCCACCAGTGGACTGCATAAAGCCACATGACACTTTGCTGCTTTTTGCTCATGTTGAATTATGTGCTCTCCCAATGTCCTAAGTGGTATTAACAGTGTCTGTATTCCCAATTCTGTTTTTCCTATGGTTCTGTCGGGTTTAACTCCTTAAGGAATGAGATACAGAAGCCTTTCTAAAAATGTAGCCTACAGCAAAAGTTCAGAAGATGACTGTGATGTGTTTGGGTCCAGCAACTCATACGATTTGCCTCTCAGGTCAGGCAACTATGCTTTTGTCAGAGCTGCTGTGATACCTCCATGAGATTTAATCCAAAAGCAGTATTTGACTTTTTAAAATACCAAAACTTTATTAGCCCAGGTATTTTTCCCTGTGCATACTCATAGTTTAATGTGGAAAATGTAGCATGACAAAGAGCAGCAATATGCTGAGACACCTCCTTACGACAGAATATGGCTTAAAATTCCTTTTATGTTCTTTGAAATACAAGTATACCTTGCTATTGCTATGATATTGAACCTACTTCTGACTTTTTGTTCCAGAGCTCATCCTCGCAAATAGCTTCCTTGTCTCTCAGGCTAAGGTTCACAATATCACTGGGAACAGCCCACTAATATCGATCAGAACTGAGAAGTGTTGTGTCACTTCTCATACAGCAGCTGCAGCAAACTGCCTTAATGATGTTCATGGTTGCCGAGGATATGCAAACACCCATGCAGCCTGGCATGCTCACCCACCCCAAAATGGTTGGTGGTTGCTCTGGAGTTTGAGTCAGAAGCTCAGATAGCTGTGGTGCATGTGGTTTTTGCCCACTCTAGTGGGGGGCAGTGGGGTGGGCTAAAGGTCTGTGTATGAAGGAGGCAGAGGGACCCTCTCCTCATGCTGTACCCTTGCTCTAATCCCTTCCTTAGCAGCAGGACCAAAATGGCTTTGCAATTGTACGTAGGACTATTGCTGTGTGTGACTCTTCCATCACACGCACCACCCTCTGCTTCCCCATCAGCTTCATACTATTTTGGCCTCTGTCTTGCTCCTCTCCTAGCACTGCCCCAGCTCTCTCTACAGGTCACCAGCTTCTTTAATGACTCCAGCACTGCAGCAAGGCAAAATCACACCCAAATAAGGGACACAGCTGACACCTTAGGAGGAACAAAGGGACGGATGATGCACCTATGCTCTGTTTGGAATGTATTTGCTAATATCCAAGGCTTACAGTGTGGTATTTTTTTAGAAAGCTTTCATTTTTGCTGTCATAACCATGTGGGCAGGGAAGCTATCAGCATTCCCACCCTCCACCATATATCCTGTGCTCCTGCCCCTAGCTGCATGGGGCAGAAAGGTCCTATAAGTGCTCCAGAGCTGTATACAGGTCTCAGGCACTGCACACACTGCCATAAACCAGACCAGCATTACACATCCAGCAAGGTGGATGCACAGCCTTTGTCACATTTGCTCATTTGCTTACCCATGCTCCAGAGGATTAGCAGGAAAGCAAGTATGTTAGAGGCTTAAGGGAGCATTTTGATCAAAGTCAGCTCATCTAAATAGTGTTCCTCCAGGAAACCTATAGGTCATTATTATGTAATTTCAGCATCCCATCACGTGTGATAGAATCTTTCCTCCCTGCAGTCCTCAGGCAGGTAGGTTATGTCTGTCCTCCTGAACAGAGACATCTGGATACATTCAGTAGCCCTGCAGCCAAGCAGCAGCGCACTGCTTGTTAGCATGAATGAGCTCTATTCCCTCCAACCCATGACAGGGACCTTCTGGCAATGGTTTTTGGCATGCAATATCCCCTGAGTCAAGACTAGGCAGCAGGAAAGTTCTTGTTGTTTGGCATGGTCAAAACTGGTGCTGGGGGGTATGTCAAGAGTTAAAGAGTATGGACAGCTATGGGAGAGTGCCCTCTGCAAGCCCAGCCCAAGTTCTCCATGACAACATCTATCTTTATTATTCTTTTTCCACTGAAAGATGCTAATTCACATGAAAATATTTAGATTTTCTATTAACATTTTTTGAAAACAGTAGCTTAATTTTAAGTTTCTACAGCATTTACAGCTCAGGAGGAAAAAAAAGAAAAGAATGCCCTATAGTTGAAACATTCCCCCCATTTGAATTCATTCTTAATTTCCTGAAGATAAAGGAGATGCTTCATTTGACATTTTTCACTTTACATTTCCACTGAGAAAACCTCAGTTTTCCAAATAGCTTTGTTTTTTGTTCTGAGAAATTGTCAGATGTGACTTACAACTTACATTAAACTCTCATATCTAAGAGACATGGTATAAGCTCCTTTAGCTGTGAAAGAGGAATTGGTTTTGCCTGAATTGCAAATATATTAAAAACACTTCTGTCGTGCTTCTGAATCTGGTACTTTGTTTCTTATTCAGGAAAAAATTATCCTGCCCACATAACAGAAGCAGAGCTGGCATAATAACATCATTATTTAGACTTGGGATCACCCAGAGGGATCAATTTTAAGTAATCAATGTCCAGAGCTGATAACTATTGAAAGTACTTCTAACAACTTACAGTTTCAGAATATTTATTGCTTTTCGTGCAAAAAGTATGCATGTGGCTATGTTTCAGCTCTTAGACTTCTTTCTCTGAATGTCCTTCTTGTTGCAAAACCAACAGACCTTTAGTATGAATACTGTGTGCCTTAGGTCACCCTGTGTTTTTGATGAATATAGCCAAGTCCTATGACTTCGCTTCATTTACAATAGAGATTCTGAGTACCCACTGTTCTCTTTCCACTCCAACTGAGCTATAATCAGCAGTTGTGGAGACCAAGACTTTTATTAGTGTAGGTTAGATTGGTGTATTGGTCTGCTTTTTTCTTGTCAAGGGATTGACAAACTTTTCCTCAATTCCCTTTTCCACTAATGAGCTCAGAGCAACAGGAAAACAAAGCTAAAGGCACGGAGACCAGGTACACTCCTGGGACTATTGCTTCCATGCAGATATCCTGGGATCTAGAAATGCCAATCTATCAACACCAGGAATGTTTTAACCATCTAACATGCTGGAACTAACTTCAGTCTCCTGTAATTCCCTCTGCTTAAGTGGAATTACTCCAGAGGTAAATGTGGTTCCTGATGCTATGTGCAAAACTAGCTGACTGGGTTCTAATATGTAGAGACTCTGGAAAAAATAATAAAGAAAAATACCTTAGAGGAAGATGACGTATACTGTGGCAGCTACTTTGGCTCAGGAAAAACACCCTAATTTATCAAAATTAATGAGTTTATTAAAGATTACTGTATCTGAAAATAAGAATTACCTAAGAGGTTTTTTAAATAACAAGGCCACTCATCTATGGAAACGTTCCCATGGCCTGTAGATTTCAGCTCCTTCCTGGAAGGAGAGAGGATGTAGATGTAAGGCCAAGATGCGTAATTAAAAAGTAACAAATCCAACAACACAAAAAACATGCCTTCAGTAGGGGAAGGAGTGCTTCCACAGATGGGACATTTGCAGGATAAGCAATAAAAGGAAATCAAGTGTCTATCTCAGCAGAGGCACTGCTCTCCTGCTTGCCCAAGAGGAAATGTCAGGTTTCCTGAGATAGGTTTGTATTTAGACAACAAACAAGCTGAAAAGGACCCCGTGAGCAGTCTCTGGTCTACTGGGTCATCCTCCCCTCCTGGAAATACACATCTCTGCTTGCAGCTCCCAAGGGCAGTTCTCCCTGAGAGAGCAGGCAGTTCTGACATGCCACAGGGTATGTGAAAAGGCAGTGGCTTTGCCTTGAAGCCTGGGCTTCGCAGGATAGCTGGTGGGGCTTTTAAAGCCACCTCCCTTTCCCTGCGTTGCTTTGGAAGGGGTTGTCCTCCAGGGAAGGCAATTACACAGGCCCCTCAGTGAGCAAGGCGTATTCAGGGATATGTTCCTGGAAGAGTGGGAATTACAGATACTTTCAACCCACCACAGAAACAGTTCAAACCCAGCCCATCTGCAGGCAGATTTTCCACTGTTGAGGATCCTATGATAGCTTATGCCTGCAGCACTACATCACTGAGCTGAATCCGGCCTGGGGCCAAAGCACTCTTGGTTTAATGTAATGAAACATTACCCTTTTGGCTACAGCAGAGCGATGACCTTGAATGATGGCAGGAGCACTAATCTGCAGAGCATTTATGTGCAGTTCTAAATCAGATTAACATTTTCCATGTATTCAGTTGTTTGGTAATGATCTATCATTTCACTTTCCAAAAGGGAGCAGAAATGGCCAGGGTGATTTTCTAAAGAGCGAGCAATGTAATAAACCCAGAGATGGTGCAGGTTACATGCAGAGAACCTGCTGCCCTAGGAACACTGCTCTTTTGTGTCAAATCCCTTATTGCCTGGGTTTTGGAAGCAGGCTTCAAAATTTTGTCAGATATGTCATGAAGACAGTGAACTCAGTCCACTATAGATACCACTCACAGTGTAACGTATTTGGTCAGTCTGCTATCAGTAATAACTGATATCTTGGTTGTGAACAGCGGTGGTTGTGATTGATTGTTTAGATCCTTCAAACCTTCAGCTTGACTCTTGTCTCTTGAGGGCTTTTTTCTTTTAAATAAAATCCACTTGGTGATTCTCTGGCTGTAGCTGCAGGATTGCCTTTCCAGTGGCAAAACCAAGAGTGTGTCTGACCTGCAAGTTTCACTGTGCACTGCTCAGTTCTCAAGACTTAAAACCACAATAATTGTGTTTTGCTACTTAGAATGTGATGTTCTATACCACTGTATGCAGCAATATGTCAGAGTGAAAGGACATCCAAATAGCTCATGTCTATTAACAGTAAAAGGCCATGTATAGCAATCCCATAAGTGATACATTTCCCACAGGAATTGAGTAGGCAGTTTGATAGGCTGTTCTGCAAAGCATCCTAAAGCTTTCTGACAACAGGGAAAGATCATGTTTAATTTCTGCAGTAATTTTATGATCTCAGGAAATGATAGTTGTGGTGAACTGAGGTGATGAGGGGCTTTAATCTCACTGCTGTGTAAACAGTTCAGGGAGGTGCTGTTAGGAGTGCTGATGGTTATTGCCACTGCCTGGGGTGGCACCATGATGCACCAGCTTGGAAAGAATGACACCACATTTGAATTACAGGTGCAATGGAGACCTCTGGGAGGTGGTATGTGGGCCTCTTCCAGTTAGTGCTGGAGCACCGTATGAGATGTTGGCTGCCTGAAAATACCACATTCTCATAGGAAAACATGAAGAGACTCATTCATGTTTGAGTGCTTCAATTAGCTTGGTTTCAAGCTTTCTACTTTGTATTTATACAGTAGGAAATGTGCAACACTTGGAAAAGATCAGCCCGAGCCTGTAGCTGGAACTACACAATCCTCCATGCTCTCTGCTTCTCACAGCTAGGAAGATGCCTTTTTTCCCTTGAAAAGTTACCCTCTGCTACCTCTGCTATTCCTACTCTTTGCTGTTTGCCACTGGACAACCACAGCACCGTGGCTCCCAGCTTGCTAGAGACGACAACACTTGTCTGATATGGAGCAAGCTCCTGGGGACAATGGGAACTGCTCTGCCCAGCTTCCAGGTCTGCTGAGCAGAAGCATCTGGATTTGCCCCTCTGTGTCTCATGAGTTAGGCACTTTACAATATGTTTGCATACCAACATTGCTTATTGAGAGTTTTGTGAAAAGAAGATCTGAAAATGAAAACTCTCACTGAATTCTAAATTCTATAACTATTTCCTATGAAGTTTTTAATCATCCTCTAGCAGCTCTTAACAGAACTACTTCAGTTCCTGTTGCATATCTTGTTGCCTAAATGAATGGTAAACAGATCACAGGAAACAGAATGACCTGAGAAAGATGGATTTCTGTGTTGCAGAAAGGACATATACAAACCCTTCCTTCACTTACATGCTCTTGATAGAGTGTGAGGGACATGGAGATTGGGACAGATCTTGGAGGTATTCTCACACTCATCATTAGCTTATAGAAAAGAGTGCTGCCAACCCTTTTTCCTGCATTCATCTCTTATATTTCTATGCGAGATTCCTTAATTATTATTTTTTTTAATCTTTCCTACCTGGTCTCCTAACTCATTTTTAAAGGGGAAACATCTATATCCTACTAGCTCTGAAATATAAATAATAGGCAGAATGCAGGACAACGTAGCTACAGTGGTAGAAAAACCCTTCTGTTTCTGGGTGACCTAACATTTACATGCTCAAACTCAAACCAGGTAACATACTGCTTTCACTGAGCACTTTGTTTCTCCCTTGCTGCCTTAAACACCTTTAGACTCATCTGCCTTTCACATGCAACTCTGACTCTATTTCTTAAAACAAATGCTGACACCTGCTTGAACAAGAGTATCTCCTGGGCCGTATAAAGACTGAAAGCTTGGTAAACCTAAAGAAATGGCAGATTCTTGGCTTGAAAGCAGTGCAGATGCAAGCCAAAGACGCCAGTCGTATCCAAGGTGCTGCAGTTTATCTTTCCGTATTTCTATTGTACTAGAGTCTTGCAGTTTTCATTTCAGAGCATGCTGGCTTTCACGTTTTGAAACAAAACCAGAGGTTTGTTGGTACAACATGACAGCAATAGGGATATTTTTCTCAGGCATAAAAAGTCCTCCCGCTGGCACCTTCCCGAGCAGGGAAATTCAGAGGCAAATTTAAAATATCTTTCTCAGTTTATTCTGAGGCCTGTGGCCATTTTGAGGGTCTTTAGGAGGATGCATGAGCTTTTGTGAGCTTTTCGGAGAGTGCTTAACATCTCACAGCCACCCGGTTGGCTTCTTTTGGGCTTAAGTGTCTTTATGGCTCTGTTTACAAAAGAGCAAAATCCCCAGTTTCCAATTTGAATGCCACTAGTCATTTGTAACCTTAGAAAGCACAGTGTAGCCAAACATGAAATCTGCTTCTTTTTCATTTCCACTCCAGCACCCCCCTCTTCCTCTCTCCTTTGAACTGTTCTCACTGCTTGCCAGTGTAGTACAGCCTGTTAACTGGCTGCCACTCTGATTTTTCACAAGTTTGCCACGTTGCAGTGACAAGGCCATGTCGGGGCCCAGATGCTTCAGAGTAAATAAATAGCACATCTGGGATTTGGAAATGGGCCGTCTCTATATTATGGAAAAAGCTTGTGTGGAAACACATCCAAGGAATACACAGCTGGAAACTGTTAACTCTGGAAGGAAAGGAGAAAAAAAAAAAAAAAAAAGAAAAGAAAAAGGAGGCAAAATCTTAGGAATTACTACTGCTTGAGATTTTGTGCATTATAATTGCTGAGAAACAGAAACTCAGTTTACACAGCAGTTAAATTAATGGCATTCCTGAAAAATTGATAGCTTATAATAATTGACCTCAAGCAACATAAAGGCAGCATAGGGTGGGAGGCTTGACTCCTCGCTGTCTGGCTTTCTTGGATGTGTTTGGTAACATCCCAGCTATTTGAATTCGCAGGCAAGCTGGTGGGAGGATGTCGGTGGTAGAGCGATGCGACTGCCCTTGTGGAGCCACGCTGCTGAGAACCGCCGCGGTTCTCAGGCCCCCGAGCACGCTGTGTCACTCCGGGTGTGCCGGCCCAGGAGCGCGCCGTGGAAGGAGACCAAAATGGAGGCGGCCGTGCTCATTGCATCACTGCCGACCCCGGAGGAGCAGCGCCCCTGGTAGATGATTCAGGAGGTGAATCAGCAGCAGCTCTGGAGGGGACTGCTCCCACCCACTCTGTGAGCCAAAGCCGTGTGCTGTTGCCACCGAGGGCAGGAGAGAGTTTCAGCAAGGTAAAACCAGGACAGAGGGGGCAAGGAGGAACCCAAAATAGAATGAAATTGTACCTTTGGACCTTTCTGGTTTTTGGACAAGGATCCCCACATTTTAAAAAGGAAAAACAAGCCAAAGCAACAAAGCCCTCAGACAGTGAAATGACTGAGCAATTATTTTAAGCAGTGTGCCAAGGGAGGCATGCATCATGCAGAAAAGCTCCTACTTTTCATATGAGCACCAGTCCTAGTGTAGAGCTACCCATGGAGCACCAGACACTGCCACAGTCCCCATGCTCAGAGACAGTCTCTCCTTCCAGGCTCCAGTAACTCTTTAATAGATCTGAATGATCCTGCTTTTCCTGGATGAGATAGTGTTGATCGCAGCTAACAGCCAGGCAAAGGCACCAGGTATCCTTCCTCCAATGATAGCTCAGCAGACTGTGCTTCTACAATAGGTTCATCGCACACCAGAGAGGAGAAAACTTCTTTCACTTACTTTTTCCTCTCTTGTTTGCCAGACTTCCTTTCTCTGGAACACATTAATTTGGATTTGTCGCTGCATAACAAGAAAATGTGGTAGTGGAGCAAATCTGGATTTCTAGATCAAATGCTAGATCAAAATGTACCCGCTTGGCTAGCTTTGGTTTTGTTGCCTCTGTATAAAATAGGACTAATCAGCAGTGGAGATAGGTGATGCTACAGATGCTTTACTGTAGTCTTGCATGTTTCAAAGCCCTTTATTGTGCCCAAGTGTTTCCTAACGTTTATGTTATTTAGCCTAACAACACTCTGTTTCCATTTTATGGTTAAGTAATAGGATACTTTTGCTAAATCCTTGAAAGGTTTTAAGCAGAAGAACCTAAGGACGGTCTCTGAAAGCTTCCTGAGCTGCAGACATAGGGGCGTAGAGTAGAGACCTATGTTTTTTGCTCTGTTTACATGGATCATAGGAGGGACAGGCAGCTCCAGAGCCAGGAAAAGCAAGTGTGATTTTTTGCCTTCTAGCTGGGGAAGACAAAACCAATTCTTCTGTCTTTGAGGAGTTCCCCTTCCCACTCACTGTTGTGCTGGCTGAGGAGGCAGCCCCCTTGCACACACCCCCACCTGCATTACTGCTATGCCCTCATTTGTGCCTTATTTAGCCCTATGGCCTTATAACCTCAATTCAGGTTAGACTGAAGGCAAGTGTTCCATTGTGTGCACGGAGAAGAAACTTAAAGCCTGAGGCTAAGAGTGTGATATTTTGGGAGAGTCAGAGTTAGATCAAGCAAACTACGTTGCGAGTGCCCATGTCAGCAAACCAGGAGTGTTTGCTTGCCCTGCCACAGGATGCTCTCTGTTTTGTCTGTGTAGTACTAACAGTGCCAGCCACAGTTACAACTTTTACTACAGTCACTTCTTGAAGCCCCATGAAGGACTGGGCATTAGCTGCTCTACAGACACAGTGGGTTATACATCGGGTTATTGGGTTCAGTTGTGTTATTAAGAATGAACTGAAAAAACTCGTATGGCCTGGGCAATGCAGGAAATACATACCATAAAACAAATCTGCAGGAATTCCTGAAGCTGCGTTAATCCAAACAAAACAAAATATCCCACAGAAGGCTGGAGGCAACTCCCAGCTTCACAACCACTCAGCTCTCTCCTCCCAAGAGCTGTTTTAAAAGTGACACTGCTCACTTTCTCAAAGAAAGGCCTGGGGTACCCACCCTCATGAGAGGATGCAGGAGGAAAGTCTGGAGTGGTGAAGCTGTCTCTTTGCAGTGCTGTCTATGTCCATTTGATCTTACTGCAGCATTGTGGTTTCTACTGACTCAGCACCACAGTTTTCATGGATCCCCTTCAGGATCCTTCCTTCGTGCTGGGATTGGGACTTTGTGAAAGCTCTGAAAAAAAGAGCAAGGAGTTACAGAAGATCTAGGCAGTGCATGTGATCATCTGGTTATGTGGCTGGTCATCTTATCCGTGAATGCTTTATGGAGATCAACAAGAGTCTGAAAGATATTAGAGGTGATATAGCCATAAAAGTCATGTGGACATAATATGGGGATGTGAATCCCGTCAGTGTCACCACTTCCTAGCAAAGGAATTGTTTCTGATCCCCTCAGGGGGTTAGTATGGCAGCTGTGCCAGGGACCTGCAAGGTGGCATTGCTGTCTACTGCCCCATAGCAAATGATTTGTCCAAAATGGTTGGAGGCTGCTGAGTTGAAAGGGTCATGAACACCTCCCTCTTGATGGATAGAGGCTCCCAGAAGGCAGCATGCTGGCTCTGTATGGCAGGTTACACTTTGAACTCAGTCACTTGCCAGGTGTGCAGCTGCTGGTCTGCTGGGCCCAAGCTCTGCTCTCAGAAAAGAGGAGCTTGTCCACACCGTGTCCTGGTTCGGTGCAAAAAACCTCAGACATTGTCTTTGTCCTACAGATCCTGCAGCACAATCTCCTCCAGAGTGGTAAAATCAGCTTATAAGATGTCCTCTCCACAGCCCAGAGGAGGAGGTTGGCTGGTGATGGGCACCATGGGAGCCAGGGGACAGGCAGAAGCAGCAACAAGGGCATGGTGGAAGGGGGCACATTGTTACAGTGACCTGTATGGAGGATGCATGGGGCTGACAAGAGCTAGAAATACCCATGGTTGCAAAAGACTGCAGAGTAGATGTTGCACACAATGTGCTTTGCGCAGCACTGCACAACCTGCCCTGTGCCAGGGGGTCCTAATCTTGACTCTTATGTACACAGGTGGGATTCAGTGCTGTCATCACAAAAGCCAAGAATTGTTTTGATTTGCCAAGAAATTAATTTTAGAGAGTAGAACTTCTTCTTCAGTCAAATCCTAAGTATTTCTTTTCTGTAAACTACTCTTAAACAATAACAGACTCGATTACTTTTTGCTCTGTGAATCCCCACATAGTGACAATAAAAATAGTTTTGCTTAGTACAGCTAAGTGTAAACAAATTAATAAAAGCCAAACTACAAAAATCTGTGACTTTGATAGTGCTAGAGTTCAGCTAGAAATTCCAGGGCTGGTTTTACATTGGTGATGCTTTTTCCAGATGCAGACTCTTTGCAGAGGTGGTCCACATTGCCTGGGTCTGCTTTTGTTTCACAAGCTGAACCATGGCTTTCTCTTGAAAGCTTGGGGTTTGGAGCACAGTTTGTAGCTAATAAATTATTGAAGAACAAAAAGCTGAAGTCAGTGAGCAATGGGCCAGTGTCTCTTAGTCTAAATTTGCTTGTGCTTATTTGAAAATAGCCTTCAGCCCATCTGGATTTGAAAGTTTGTTTGTTTGCTTCTTGGGTTTTTCTTGTTGTTGCAGCCCACTTGTTGCTTTTTAAGGACAATGTGGCTTTAGAATTAGTACATAATGGAAAATATTATGTCAATAATTTCATTGTGCTTTCAGTTTAATC
>JAVHNF010018251.1:0-13107 GCA_034783455.1 Micropsitta finschii | reverse complement strand
TGGTTGTTCTCCACCTGCCAGTGGGCATCCTCACTCTGGGACCCCATTGCAGTCAGTCAGAGTGAAAAAAAAAATAAGCCACACAATTTGATGTTGAATCCTTAGCATCAGTGGTGTAGTCTGCAAACGCGCTCTGACCAAGCCGTGCAACTCCTTTTACAGATGTCTGAAGTTATCTTTACAGTTTATTAGAAATTTTGGGGTAAGTTTAATCACCGTACACTTTCAAATGCTCATTTACTGAAAATATTTATCAGAAACAGCTGATTTCAACAAACATCATTAAAAACAAATAAAAAAAAAAAGAATAGGTTAGGTAATGTTCATAAAAGAAGCTACAATTAGAATTAGATCTTTTGGAATAATGTGCTTACCAAAGCCATTTTAACTTTCTTATTTTGATATGTAAATTGACAGCTTTAATTTCCCCTCATTGTAGTATTTTCTAATCCTGTCACTCTTTTAACTTTTGTTTTTATGTATAATTCATTTCTTATTTGCTCCTTTTGCATTTCATAAACAGCATTGTTTCTGCAACATTAGTTTTTTCCATTTTTCCAGCCTGTATCTCTTCTGTTTCCTCTTATGAATTATGAGGTCTTAATTCTTACTGTCTTCCTTGCCTATTTGAATGTTCACCAAAATACATAATGTTAAGTTTTAAAGAGACATTAGGTTTTAACACCAACATCAAGGCAGCTTAATAAGAGAAGTAGAGCTGTCTTCCTGAACCCAGTTTTCCATCTGTTTCCAGCCTTAGGCATTGCATCCATTTGCAGCCTGTTAGCAATTGCAGGTTGTCTTCACAACTATGAAAATGATGAACAGTTTTTTTGTTTTCATGTAAAAGACTTTATATGAAAGTTTAAAATATACAAAATCTTGGTGTAACCTAAGGGTTATACAAGTATCTGAAGCAGATCAATTTGCCCCATTGCCTTAAAACACAGCCATGTGTTTGACACCACTGCACCACAAGCAGTGGTGTAAATTAGAAAATCTTCATACAGTTGAGTCATCACCTGTAATATATATTAAATGAGAAATGTTACATTTCATTACGTAGCTTTAAGATCACCATTTACTTATAAGTTGTGGAAGGTATGGCAGGGATGGATAAACACCTTGCTCCTGAGCAGCATATTCTGAATATGCATGCTCCACAACACAATCTAAAGAGTAATGAGAATTCATTCAAGGGCAGATAAACAACAGAAATATAGTAGAATCAGAATTGCAGAACAGCATAGCTTGCTTTTGTGATATTTTCTCCAAATTAATACTACCACAAGTTTTCTGATTTTCTTGTTGTTGATCTAGGTGAAGGAAGTTTACATTTGCTGTTGTTGCTGACAATACATATATATACACCTAGCATGTAAGTTAAAGCATGACCATGCTTGCTTGGAGGAGGCACCACAGTTATAGGTTTTCATCTAAGTCTCAGGCAACCATAGATACAGCAGCTGAACCTTTCAACCATCCATCTTTCAGCTTCTGTATTACCACTGGGGGAAAGGTAGATGCTGTTATGCCTGTTTTACAATACAGACAGGACTATGAAAACATATGTGTCCCTCTGCCTCAGGTCTGATAGGCACAGCTGAACTGAGTATAGACCAGCTTAGTTCATGTTAACAGCGCATGAAGAGGGCACAGGCTACTTTCCTGACTACCTACCCAGCTTACACAGACTGCTAGCTCATTGTAGAATACGAAGTCATGGATGCAGCCTAGAAAAGATCTAGTACTGAAGTGAATTTACTCAAATCCAAGATGAATTCAATTCTGTGAGGTGATTTCCCTTTCCTGAAGGGTATTTATCTGCTCATAACTATTTACATTAATTCCAGTTTTAATGAGAGGAACATTGGAGGGACAGGTTTTTAGCAAGTTTTCACTGTTACAGGTTCACAGAGGCCAAAGGAAGAAGACCATCTGCAACAATTGAAAATCTGTTTAATGAGTGCTTAGTCTTGGTTGTGGTGAAGCCAACTCTCAAGTTTCCTGCATGGTAGAATTTATTTCAGAGCAGATCTTTGTGTGGGCCAGTAGCTTTACATGCTCATTAGTTCCAGTGTGGGCAAGGCTGCCCCAGCTCTGAAGGGGGTTCAGTACTTTTCCCTGCAAGCTTAGTTCTCTTTTCTTGCAGTGAGTCATCACAGAGCGTTTTGGCCACATCTGTTATGTTTTGGCAACAATTATCCTTGCTCCTACCTCTTTGTATTTAAGAGTCAAATAAAATCATGCCTCTGTTTTACTTCATAATGCTTAGAAAATGTTTCCATAAGCAACAGTGTACTGGAAAAACAAGTGCATGTTGTCTGACTTTGTCACGTGCAGGTTCATTTCTCAAAGGTTTACTATAATGGTGAGGAGCTGACAAAGGTAAATTTATTGAAAGTTATAGGTGTAAATTTTAGGTCAGTTATTTTCATGAATAGAGACAAAGTGGTCCTCTTCATCCTGGAAAATCCTTTCTTTTCTGAAAGCTTCCACTGTACTAGATGCAGTGGAGATTAAAAACACTAGCTGCTTTATTCAAAACATGTTTGTCTTAAATTACAGCAGGTTACTTTGCAGCCAGACATCTGAAAGCCATGTGCTAAATAAACTGTACATTATGCAGAAAAGGGTGTTAAAAATCCCCTGAAGTTGTAGAAATATGAGAGGCAAAGAGGAAGAATATGATTTTGGCAGTTGTAGTCAATAAATTGAGGCTAAACTGAGATTTGCCTCTGTGGTTCTTCTAGCAAGGAAGACATATGTCTTGAATGTGGTTCAAGTATGTTGCAAATGCAAGCTGCTTAAGGAGGTCATTGGTGATGGCAGACAGTTCTGCAGAACTAGACATAAGTTCCAGATAGGGAGTTAGAATCTGCATACCATATATACACGTATATTCTGGTACATTTTAAAATTGTTTAGCTACCAAACCTTAGTGTTTTCTCTGGTTACTCCATAGAAATAAATTAGAAATAGCAAATGAAAGTCACTGTATCCATTTTGCTCTAGTGAATTCTGTTAAAAGCACTTTATAGGAACCTGAACAGCTATAGGGCAAGGCTGCTGCGGTTGGAACAATAAGCTGGCATTAGAAAATTAATAATTTCCTAACTCTTTAATATTTATATTAATTTAATTAATATGCCTGATGTTTGAAGCTGTATTATTTATCCAAGAAAAATCTCCACCATCAGCCTGAGTGAAATGATTTACCACAAAAAATAATGCTGCAAGGTGGTGCACATGTTTAGAGAAACTAAACATGGCCACTTCTGCACAGAGTACTCTAAAATTTCTAAAAGGGGTCTCTGTTTTCAAGCACTTTACTTGAACAAGAAGATTTAATTTATTTGTTATTTTATGAAGCATTTTTATGTGTAGAAAAAGTGCTACTTGTTTGCACATGCTGGTTATGTGGCATTCTTACATGATTTCATGCTTTGCTGATGGAAAATTAGACCCTTGTGTATTATAAAAGAATAGAAGATAGCTATAGAATCAGGATGCGATTGCCTCAGGACATTCTGTTGACAGCTAGAAATATATACAGACAAAGCAATGTCACTGGATGCTAATGTGAACTATACAAGTTGATGAGTACTGTAAATCCCTGTAAAAAGAGAAATCTATACCCTTTTATTTTGCAGGGTTTTACCTTTAAAATCACCACTAATAACACTTCTGTAATTCTGTTATATATAGTCATTATGAAGATTTTATAATTATGGACATGCTAAAGCACAGATATATGTTTTTGCTTATATATATATTCAGAAAACAAAATATTCTTCCCTTGTTTACTGAACTTTTGCTTCACATTTAGGTGAAGCTGTTATTAGTTTAAGGAGGCAATTTTGACTACATATGGTATACCAGGCCAAACCAGTATTAAAGTACAGAAATAGGGCTCAGTTTTTGAAACTAAAGCAAGATACATCAAATTAGCCCTGATATTACAGGATCTTTCATGGCCTGTGTATATTTTCCACATCATTCCCTATAATCAGCCTAGATGTCTTAAATAGATCAGATCTCAGTAAAAAAGTAGGAATTCGTTTCTTCTGAGTCTAATTCCATCATTACCAGTAGATTGCACTACTATATCATTCCTGAGGTGTAACTATTTATTTGCTTTATTGTTTCCATTTTCTGAAATGCTCTCTTGACAACTCAGCTCAAGTAAAGCTGTTTTGATATTCTCTGCTTCAGTCCATCTTCCTTATTTGTTTAATCTTTAAAAATACAGCAGAGGATGACTGCAACAATAATACACTACTGATGTACAAATCTCTGTCTTCTCCATCTATATTAGCATGATAGCACTTTGGACATCAAATATTTATCCTAATTACAATTCTGCTCCAATATGAATATATTTTATATGTCAGCAACTCTGTTTGAGAGAAGGAAATCATTTAGCTCTCAGACATATTGCTGTTGAGGCAGAGTGACTCTGGATCTGGAAGCAATAGGGGGCAACAGCAGGCTCAAGCCATACAGTTTTGATTCAAAACAACAAAACAAATTTATTTATAGGCTTATTATTTAATTGTTCCTTAGTTCGCAAATCCTGTATCTGTTTACTACATAAGTATTTGCTCAGTCTAGCTGGCTTATTCCAGCTACTATTATTCCTCATGTGGAAAGAGGTATCTCTCCTTACAGAAAGCATGACACCTGTCGATATCTTGCAGACCTTAAGTTGGCCCAGAATGTGTGAGAATGCCATGCCCCGTATTTAGAGGACTCCTTTAAAGCTGGAAAGGGTTGAACTGGTCAGATGGCTAGCAAATATATCGTCCCCTATTTTTATTAGGAAACAATTATGGGGCTAAAATTTGAAATGTATCAAATGTTATGTCTGTGGGTAGAAAGAGAATTAAAGGCCAGTAAAAGTTTAATAAATCTATTTGGTTGACATGATTTAGAAAAGAGTAACAGAATAAGTAATTGGAATACAGTAAACAGATTCTAGGAGGGCAAGTTTTACAAAGCAAAAGTATTTCACTAATCTGTTAGAACTACTTGAAGAAATTTCAGGAGGAGACAAGTTTCGTTTTCTAAATTCTGTATTTTAAAGACTTTTATGAGCTTTCCTTGTGGTATGCTATTAAAGTCTCTACATAGCTAGTGGATGACAGACAAGAATTGTTTTAGCAAAAATGTCTGCAAGACAAGAAAAAAGAATGGGAAGAAATTATTTTTTCCATAATAAAGGCTAGCAATGGCTTAATGTATTAATCTGTGGTCCTGTATTATGTAATATAATTATTAATAAATTAAATTTGAAAATATATTATAAATTAACAGAAAATTGCTATAGAATCAGGATTTGATTGCCTCAGGGTAGTGTAAATCAAGGAAATAAACTTTGCAGAAAATTAGTAAAGCTTGTGAGGAATTTCAAGATGACCTGTTTAAAGTAGATGATAGGAAAGAGCATGGCAGGTAAAACTCTATAATTTCAGAAACTTTGAAAACTTTATGGACAGCTCAGGGAATTTGGCTGCTCAGTGTATGATTTTTGATAAAAATGAAGAAAATCTTCATATATTAACAAGACGGAGGAGGAATAGAATACTTCCGAGCACCATGACATAAAATAAATTTATGACTTCATCCAAAATACTGTGTAGGATCATTGTTGACCTTTGATATGGGAAAAGGCACAAATAAGAAGGGTATCTTAAAACTGCAATAGGGATTTAGTGTTATTTACTTCAGAGAAGAGGAAAAGGAAATAAAAAATAGAATCGGATAAAACAACAAAGGTAGATTGGAATGGTCCATTCTTGTCTCGCGAAGCAGAGAAGTACAGTCAAAACTGAAGGGTGGTGAATTCAAATCCGGCAAAGAGCTACATGTCTTAACACGCAGATTGAGTTGACAAACTGATTTCCCCCTTCCTGTCAGGGAACCCGTAAATTCAACAGAGTTCCAGTAGGGGATTGAAAGTTATCTGAATAAAGGGTATAGTCTGGATTAATTTAGACCAGTTAATCCTAAAAAACAAAAGACCCAAACAAACCCAAAACCCCCCTAATCAGAAAAAAAAAAAACCTCAGTCTTGGAAAGGATGTAAACCCTTCAGATGCAGACTTTCTACTGATCTTGATTAGGGATACAGAAACTGTTTTGCTGGGGATAGATTGTCTGCTTTCTGATTAAACTGGAGTTTCTTGCTCTACTTTCTGAGGAAGCATGTAGTGTTGGCTAGTGTCAGGTAGTAATCGTTGCAGTAAACGAAGGGAATTGTTCAGCAAACTATTATCTAGTAAGACATTTCCTGTGTTCCTGATAAATTCTTTCTAGCTGACAAGCTTTCCCTAGACTCCTTGGAGTAAGGCTGCCCTGGCTAGCCATTACTAGCCACTTTCAAGCCTACTTACCCCTGCTGTTCAGGGCTCCAACTGCAGAGGAGGAGAGAAAATCTGGGCAAGCGTAGCCATGGTTACCAGTCCAGGGAATGAACAGATTTTAAATATGCTAATACCCACTGATGTTTTTATGCAGAAAGTACTGGAAATCTTTCAGGCAAATGCATCCTAATGCCCAGTTTTTCCAAGCTAGGAGCCACCTATCGACTGAGAGTTACTCGCATGTACCTCCATGTACCTCACGTACCTTATGTTATGTAGTATCAGTATTTTCATCCTTCTATGGAAAATCTTTACTGCAGATCAGGACTTGAACAAATTGAATATGTAGAAGTGCATTAATAAATAAAATCCACTGGTACTGGTATTTTATGTAGTACTTCATTAACAAAAACCATATTTCTTCCCAAATTCCCACTTCCTGATTTTCCTTCTCCATTCCATTCTTTCTATCCTGTAATTCATCAACAAGCGCTTCATGATACTGTCATGAATAATTAACTGTGGTGTGGAACCAAGATATTTTATACCATACACAATAGCTTTATATTAAAAGAATGATAAGCCATAAGTAAAATACTCTTAAATTAGACACTAGCAGAATTAAGGTTGACTCTGCATACATAAGCATCATATAATCGTTTCTATAGCTTCAAATACCCCTAAAAAACCCCCAAACCCTAAACATTATTGCTCCAAATTAGGCTGGTTCAGGTTGGCATTCCATGCATACTCAGGCTCTCATTTAATTAATGAAAGATTCATCTAAAATGTGGAGTATGAGTTTGGGAGCAAAATTTTATTTTCTGAATACACATATTGGCATAAGTCTGTACCTACATATTAATACCTCTAGAGTTATAAAATACCAGGAACGCTTTTAAGAACTATCAGATAGCAATTTTACTAAAAGCAGTTTTTCATATAAAAGCTTTCAGAACAAAGCAGCTAAAGTGTGCTTCTCCTTTACTGTTTTAATGTCTGCTATTTTCATTTAATTGTAAAGAAGTAACCAGAGCTCTCACTTTCAACCCATCTCTTCCAGGTAAGGAATTCATTTCCTAAGTTATTTGTGAATCCTTTCAAATAACAAATTTATTATATAAAAATGTGTCATATGAAGAAATGGTAAAATTGGTCAAATAATTACTGGTTTAATATTCTTTTGTTATGTCTTTCTTGTTATTTCTCAATGACTATGTTATAATTATTAAATTAGATTGCAGTTAATATAATTGTTATCTGAAAGGCCATATTCTTTGTTTGTTATAGATCTATAGACTTCTAAGGAAATGCACTACAAATATATCTTTTGATATAATTTCCTTTTAGGGGAATAATTTTATTATAATATATGTTACATAAATATATTTATATAAAATATGTTTACATATAATATTTTTAAAATTATTAAGAATTTGAAAGATAAACTGGCAACATTTTATTGAAAAATAATCAAATGAATATATAAAAATCATGTACCTCTATATTATTGAAATGTAAAGACAAAAGGGTAAAGTTCAAATTGTTGTTGGAAGAAGCAAAATTTTATGCATCTTCGTGTAGCGAGAGCACTGTGTCAAACCAAATATTGGAAGATAGAAGGCTAGTGGAATTTTTCCTTTTCATCCAGGATAGTGACAACGTTTCTATCCCTGTGTCTTAAATCTCGAAGATACAGTGACAAGAACCTATTTAAATTAAACAGTTGAATTTGTGACTTGCTCATGTTAGGTGAAAAGTGTTACCTACATTCATAAATGGCCCAGGGCCAAATTCAGCCCCTACATATGCCCCTTTCCAGACCATTGAGTGCCTCTGAAATCAGAACATGGCCATCACACTTGATAAATTGTAAATGGATGCAAACCTTCATATCCTGTGTGCAGTTATGCATTCTTAAAGCACAAAATGAGCAGAGTACTGGACAGAGCATACACCCCTGGAGCCACTAAGAAGACATATGGCATAATCCAAGGCAGGTGTTTGTAAATCCAAAAGATCACATTAGACCCCTTAGGCTACAATCTGAATGACAGCAGTGGGATTTTGTAGTTTATCTAGGACCCTAAATTAAGTTGTCACCCTTAATTTGTGGGAGAACATCTACCAGGGGCAAAAGCAAGTTAGAAACTTTTTCTTGTTTTGCAGGGTGAATTCTTTTCCAGTTACTTAAGCCTACCTTTCACTTGAAATCTATGTGTTTAAAACATCATTTAACTTCTAGTGAAGCAACTTATTTTGTTGTCTTTTTGGTTTATTTTTTGAGAAAAGAAATTGATGTCCAGTGAGCAGTCAATGGCTATGGGGCTGCCTGGGACATGCACACGTTCTCTCTCAGCTGGATCATTCAAACACATGCTGAATTACGGAAACCCCCTTTGATTGACGAGTTCGGATCAGCTTTGGCAGATGCATATTCTAAAGGAGTAGATTAGCACATATAAACCATCAAGTTTAGCAGAAAGTACTGCTCAACATTGTAAACTGCCAACTTTATCATCTTTAAGTAAAAAATACAGTTTTTCTTCCCAACAAAGACTTTATAAAAGCAATAAGGTAACTGCATGAAGTGTGCTTATCATGATATAATCACACCCCAGGGGGAATGAGAGGTGCTCGGCTGCACCTCATGCTTTGTAATGACCCAGGGGTGTGATTATCTTATGATAACCACACTCCCTGTCATGCCTTATTGCTTATATATTCCACATGTCATAATGAATCCTGAAGCACTTTCTAGGTCTCATAGCAAAGGCAATGACTTTGAAGTATAGGAAGTAGTCAGATTTTCTAGGTACATACAGATTAATATTGCATACATTAGGAGGAATTATGAATGACTACTTAACTGTACTAGCCAGGCCATAGTTTTTTAACTGTTTCTGTAGGTTTCATGTGATACTTTGCACGAATGTGCTTAAATTGTTCTCTGGAAGTGCAGCACAACAACTGTGAAATCTTGACCACCATACTTCAGGACTGTGGGGAATGGAAGTTTTGACACAGCCACCTTGCACTTTTCTGTTCGGTTGGTTCTATAAAATCATACAGAGCTATCATAATCTTGATTTACCACAGAAATCTTTGTATGTTTGCATGCTTTAACTGAATATTAAAGTAACTCTGGGTAAAAAAAAATCAGAATCTTGTTATGCCAAATTTTGTCAGAGGATGGAAAAGGAGCTTGAGACCTGTATTTACAATATTGACTAAATACCAAATCAATCTCTCTTTTACTGAAGCCACATGAAGGAATTGTGGGCTATTTAGAGGCATCTATTTTAAAAATTCTGCACTTTAATAGTAAAAACAGTAATAAATCCTAATTAAAATGAATGGGGTTAATAACAGGTCCATAAGGAACTGAGAGATCAAGAGGCTTCTGAATTCACAATTAAGGGCTGACATAAAAGACAACAGGACAATAAACTAAGCAATTATCTTTGATATACCTTATGGTATAATAGCACCACAGGGTGAATCTGCACCTTAGGGAATGGGATTCTCCGTAACTTTGCAACCTTGTTAATCTGATGTATGTAGCAGTCAACATTTAAATACTACTCCACTTGTCAGGAAAATCTACAGTACTGTTTTCTGCCTGTCATCATAAACTGGTTGATAGAGATGATGGCCTATCATTATGACCACTGATGGGTTGATTCATTGTAAGCATCAGCTCTGAGATCAACTCAGTTAACTGCAGGTCAGTGCAAAGAATTCGGTGTGTTTAAAATAAAGCTTATTTAGCTCTATAGTGCACAAGTGGAGTACTACTGATTACCATAAAGGTCAGACATGCACATTTTAACTGGTGGTAATGAGTAGTTTTAAAGATGTTTGAGTCTTTTCTTAATCTTGCCGTGTCACAAGGCTTCTATTGTTATGCACCAAAGAATGTGCCTTTAATTGTACCATTTGCCCTATTGTATCTTGATCATAGAGTGGGTTGTGTGATGTTAGTGGTGATAAACGCCTACCACATGTCCTAATAATTACTAGCCTTCAGTAAATTGCATAGTGAAGTAACACAGAAGTCTGGTAAAACAAAAGGCTCCAAAAAGTTGAAAGCAGTATTTAGTTTCGTGCGCTGTACCAAATTGCACTAAATGTGAGCTGTCTGAAAGCAGTGTAAAAAATAAGTAACTTTCAATTCTGATTAATAAAATTTCTTGACATTAGAAAGCATTTTTTAAAAAAATCTTTCAATATTGTCCAAATAAAGTAGCTGTTCAGGCAGATTTGAAAAGGGATATTGAAAAGACAGTGGGAACTTCTTATCAATAAATTAATGTTTGTGGCAAATTATCATTAGAATTAAGGATATTAATTTGAACTTTCATGAAGAATGCAGTTTTCAAGCGGTGAAATGCTAACCAAACATATTTTGTAAAGGATGTGCTATCTTACAGTTTCACATGTAACAGCTCTGAGCACGTGGTTCCTCTAATAATGCATAAGCGTGAGCTGTGTTAAAAAATGGTGAGGTCAAATAATTAAGAATGGTGGTAACCACAAATATTAAAACAGTTATGTAAAATACTATTGCCGTCTGTGTATTTAGAAGCAAATGAAACCTACTAGTTTTCAAAGTTTGAGATTTTCCAAGTCAATACCACTGTGAACTTTAAAAAAAGTATATATATTATGCAGTGATTTCAATCAAATATTGATAATTTAAAATGTTGTGGGTTGAACATTTTCCTCTACACGTTCATAGAGTTGATTCAAAGATTTGAAGATTCATTTTCTGAAACTGGAAAGCTTGATTATGAGGGTGGAAGTACTGGAACATTCGTCAGTTTACTGCCAGTACTAATGTTTAGGAAAACTAATAGTCTTAAAGGATCTGATATTATAAAATGCTGAGCAATTTTAATGAAGTAACGAAATTCCTTGATTATCAGTATGAAATCAATACTCTTCAGAATTTTTTGCTTTTCCTAAGCTTACCCAAAATTCAGATTCCTGCATTTTAGAAGAGACATGTCTACCTAGGATTTAGCAGTGAGTCATCAGGTATTTTCCAGGGTGACTGAGTATGTTCATCAGTGAGGACAGTTAATTAGTGAGAAAAGTAGAAGAGAGTAGGTTTGCTTGTGTCCTCTGTAAAACAAAGCAGTAATATCCACTGTTAAAAGTACCTTTCTGGCATACTAGCAAACATGTGGTGGTCCTGAGCTCTCTGCTGTGGTTACTGAAGGACAGAAGTTACATTAGCAGGATCTCACTAGGCACTAAGCAATAAAAACTGCTCTCACATTTTTGCTTTTTTTTGCTCTCACGTTTTGGGCTTTTACCCAATGACTGACTTAATCTCCACATTTGATGGAACAATTCTTCAAAAGGCAATACCTTGGGAAAAGAAAAAAAAACCACAAACCTGCATTTTGTACAAAATAATGTGAAATTCTTTCTTTCTGAGAGGTTTCAAAGTTTGATCATTATTTCTTGCTTTCATAAACAAACCCCAATATCTTACCTATATAAACACATAAGTTTTGATATAAGTACACCCACTGGTCAAATTTTAAAATCAAGCACAATGTCCAGTCTGCTTATCCAAGGTTTAACTTGACTGTAACTAACCAGCAGAGGTGTTGGTTCCAAAGATCACTTAACTGTTTTTATTTTTCTTTTTAAATGTGATTTTTTTTTGCATTTCTCATTCTAAGGTGGAGTTCCCCAGGTTAATGGCGTTAAATGTCAGACGAACACAGGACTTCCATACCAGCAGTGTTTTAGGACCAAATGACACAGATTCACTGACAGGTACATTGTGTTTATTGCAATCTAAAAATTCTTTAACTACAAAAAAATTAAACCTGCCGGCTTCCTAGAAAAAAAAAAATAATGAAAACAGTCTTTCAAGGCTATGGGTCTTTAATGTAGTTATTTATAATCTGATAATCTGAAATAATACATTCCCAATTCCCCTTCCCTCCCTATCAGATGAAAACCAAACAATGCCATCAGTGGTTCCACAGAAGTGAGAAATTTTACAAGCTAATGTGTTTGATCAGAGTGTGGTGTGCTGCAGTATCATTTCTGAGTTGTTCAGTTTCAAATACCAATGAAGGACTCCCTTACAAAGTAGAAAGCTCCCTTGTCTGCATTTTTTATTTTAAAAGGGTTCCAAAATATTGATGTTGTCACCATGGGGGTTATCTAAATTTTTTGTTATCATTATTCTCAGCATTTATTTATTTATTTCTGCCAAATTTAAGTTTTCTTTAACTCCTTGTAAGTCTTTTGTAGCATTCCAGTCAAACAATAGGCAAAAATGCAAACCTAAGTAGAACAAACTTTTCTGAATTCTTTCACAAGCAAAAATTCTCTTAGATGAAACCATCTGGGTTCATATACTTCTACCTGATATATAAATGTCCTGAAACCAAATAAGAAAAAAGGAAAAATGAGTTGACTTGTTTTCTGTTGGATTGCGTTTTTTATGCATATCAAAGTCAAATGAATAGCAAAGTGGGAAGAATTCACTTACGGTTAGAAATGCAGTGATACTCATAACTACATAATTGTGTAGATCTGTCCTTATTTATGTGAACTTCTTGTAAGATTTACTTCAGGGTATAACCTGTGAAGTGTTAATGATCTTACACTTGCAGTCCTGACTGTCATATCAAATTATAGTACTGTTGGGTTTATTTTTCAAGTAGTAGCAACATGGATTAAACTTCTGTTAGATCTACTATTAAGGAACTCA
>JAVHNF010018250.1:22185-32453 GCA_034783455.1 Micropsitta finschii | reverse complement strand
AGTTGAAATTGTTTGCAATTCTGAAAATTAAACCAGCTATTCAGTGCCTACACATGGGTTTAAATGCCTGACTTTTAGCTCTCTCATTTAAACACTTTTATTTAAACTTTTTTTATAGTTATAATAATATAGATGTTTGAATAAATCATATGTATTATGTCTTTTATTATGTGAGAGAAAGATGGAATCTTTCTAACTTAAGGTTCTCTGACTTTTCTTAGTTTATATTAATGTTATTTAAAATAGTTTCTTGTATGTAGCATTGTGGGAAATACAACTATTAAATTCTTTAAAATGGACTAGATATAACTTTTTCTTTCAATAATTGTTGGTTTCGGTACACATGAAGATGCATTTTATTTTATTCTGATAGAACTGCCATCTGAATCAACTGATCTGCCTTTTCAAGCACATTTCTCATTAGAGTTACTGGATTTTAGAATCCTTTCTAAATGAATTGCAAGATTCTTTAAAACTGAAATTCTTTGAGATACTTGTGATCTGTGCTTATTTGATATGTGAGGGCATGGTGGTGTTTAGTCATGACAGTATCCTTAGTGTGTTAAGTGTACCCAGTAAATAAGCAACAACTGCTGGTGCAGTCTGTGACTAGCAGGTGAGAGGTTACATTGCGGAATTAGGGAAGAAATGTAAAATGGGGCAAATTCAGTGCAATTTGAAAAAGAGAAATACGTTGACAGACTAGAAACAATAAGGGATGGAAGAGTGTAATGGTAAAATGTAGTACTTCAAGAGGGGGAAAGTTTACTGCATAGATGAGAGAGCTAAATATATACTGAGGGAAGAAGGAGGTACACACTTTCACACAGCATTCATTGTGAGAAGCAGGAGCAAACAGAATAAAGTTATTTTGAGAAATGAACATAAAGGCACCACCAAACTTGGTTTTCAGGAAGGAAAAAATATAATTTGTGTTGTAAGGTGTTAGGAAAGAGGTGGAAAAAGTGGTACTTCGGGGAATGGTGGAAGTGAGGGGAAAAAAAGAGAGAATGCTCTCAGTAAGATATGATTAAAGAGGAGTTTGAGTGGGGAAAGAAGTATGACGTTGATAAAGCAGAAAAAATCTTGACATCTGAAAGAGCAAGGAGTAAATAACATATGATATGGAAAGGGTTTTGATTCCTGTGTGGAAGGGGCATTTTAAAAACTTTGCTAACTCTGCTGTCTAGTGTTATGAAGATTAAAAAGCTCTTACCACTAAGTTTCAGAGTGAATATTATTCCAGTCATGAGAATAATATGGAAGAAGGCACAAAAGAGTACTTGGATACCAGAGGATCAATCATCTGCACAAAAGCTGTACTCCCTAAATCAATTTTAACTCTTAAGTGAGGCCAACCTCTCCACAGTATTCCACCAACCTGATTTTTTAACCACATCCCAGCAATAGTCAATTACTTCAATGATAATGTGTGGGTAAGAAATGTTACCAAATATTCGATTGGAGACAAATGAGTGCTCTTTGTACTGCCTAAAGCATAAAATGAAAGGAACATCCTGAGTTGTTATTGTCTCTTGTTATCAAACCAGACGTATTTTATAATCTTGAAGATAAAATGATCACTCTTTGTATAAAATTCATCACGTTTTCCTCCCCTCCACCTTCTAGGAGATTCTTTCAAACCTTCCTTTATAAATTCTAGCCTAAATCAGAGTTCTCTCTGATTCAGATCTCTTTGCTTTTGTCTCAGCATGTAGCATTTTCTTTATTTGACTCTTGCTCATTTTAGCTCATTCACCTCATTTAAGCGGGAAGTCATCTTTAAAGCTCCTCCTGCAACTTCTTGTACCATTTTCATTCTGCTGATGTTCTAGGCCAGCCAGAAGCTCCGGTCACTTTGCCTTTGAGTTGCTATCTGTAGCCGGATTTCGAGTAACTGTTGGTGTGCCCTTATATGGCCATTCTTACTCTCTATTCTTTCCTTCTCTACTTCAGAAATACCTGTAGGGTAAACAGAAGTAGGGACAGGTTATTTGAAATGTGTATCATTCACCATTCTGAAGGATTTTATGACCATCTCTATTGTTCTAAGAGTATGCATGAAAGCGGAGAATCTCATTTGCTAAACTACAGCTAAATACAGCTTTAAAATTTGGAGTTTGAAGCATTTCATGCCATAGGTGTTTTATTTTCTCTTTTCTTTTGTGTGTAATGCTTTGAAATGATCTTTGCATTCTAGTGAGTTACTGAATGACTCCAGCATATTTTCAGAGTGATTATATAGCAGATAGTTCCACAGCTTTATTATGCTGTTTGATATAGAGGAGGATTCTTCTTTTAACACATTTCGATCAATATTTTGAGTTTTACAGCATCACTGTGTCTTAATCTGTGATGTTTATATTTGCAATATCCTCTTCTACTCCTATGTTTAATGTCTTAATTTCACTGGGGGTTTTAGGATGCTGATGGGAAACTGGTGAGCAGCAAATTAATTCTGCTTCTTTTTACAGTTTGCCAACTAAATTAGACTTCTCTCATACAAAGGTTAAAACAGCCTGAGGATTAAAGCTTTATAAATGGAGAATAGTTTGCAGAATCAGAACTCAAAATAAGACCTATTGTCTTTTTAATGGATTTGCTACTTCAGTTCTGAACTTCATGAAAAGCTCTCAAGTCCAAGAATAATCCAGAATACATATTGGGAAATAGTAGTATAAGCACTCTGTACAATGAAATATTTGAAATTCCTTATTATTGTTGTAATTTTTATTGTTGTAATTTTTGTTTGCTATTGCAAAGGAAATAGTCTCTTTAGAGGTGTAGAAAATTGCAACAGAATATTGTAATTGAATGATAACCTGCTTTATGTGAAGTCTCTTAGTGGGATTTTTCTTTCATTTTGGGCTAGGTTTTCTGTGATACAATGCATCGTTTCAGTTGTGTTCTCTAACCCATTCCTAATCAAGTCAGTCTGTTGTTCAGTTATCTTTTGGATTATTGTTTTCCCAAACATACTCAAAGCTAAAAATCAGCTCTCTATTTAAAAGTGGGGAGGCAGAACTAGTAAAAAGGCGTGTTTTGTCATTAAAGCTTCGTTCTGATAGTCATGAAGGAAAGGCTTTATGGTAAATTCAATGAAGATGATTCAGTGATCATCATGCATGGCCTGCATGGATATTCTAGGGAATCGACTATTAACAAAACATAAATAATTCAAAATCAAAGCTAAGAACCAACATGTTTAATAAATATACATGATTGCAGTGTTCTGGCTGGGTACCAAAGAGCAGCAGTGTACTCCTTAGTCATTGAGTACTGGCAGGGCTGGATGGGCCTTGCTTTCTCTGCAGCTAAAAAGTGAATTTGGTTTCAAATCCTGCTAGTTGTTTATTTAATTTGCAGAATAGTTCATCATATGCTCCATTCATGCTTTTATTTCTCAGTTCAAACTATACTTGAAATTTGCTTCTTCCTTTACTTAGCATTCTACAACTTGCTCTTTCGGGAGATTGCTTTCTCTTCAAGACCAGCTAGAAGTCTTGAGGGGTCAAAGAATTGCTTCCACTGAGTAATTTTAGATCTGCTTCTTGCAAGAGAAATAGGGTCCTGAATGAATTATATGGTAGACATCTTTGGGAGATTTAATACCTCTAAGTTCTCAGATTCCCATTCCAAGTTTTACTGTGAACAGGATCTGAGAAGGATTTTGTCTGTTTACCAGCTTTATTCTGTCATCTCCTGGTTTTGATCAATGAGGTTGTTGCCATATCCTGTCTACAGCAGAACAGCATTTTAATAAATCTGGCATTCTAAATGGTTTTCCAGAAATTGTGAGCAATAATACTAGTTTTAGACTTGGGAAGCAATCATCCACTCTTTCCTATGACTCCTTATACTATAGTTAGCTTTCTATCTTCCAAAGATATAAAGATCTTTTTTCCCCTGTTTGTTTTTGAAGCAGGTGTTTTTTCCCTGGGCTGACACAGATGATTGTTTTATTCTTTTACAGTATCCAAGATTCTGGAGTAACATCCAGACATGCTTCATCTCAACTGTTCTGACAACTGAACCAATTTTTACTCATTACATAAGAAAAATTAGACGTGTCTGATTAATTCTAGTTCTACGGAGATGAACTGTACCTTTTACTTAAAGTAGAAGAGTATCTTTACAGTTTGGAGCACTTCCAAAATAGAAGTTAGCTCGTTAAGCTTGGCCACATTAAGCTAAGGTACCAAGATCATCTGAATTTGTGGACTAAAGTGGAAATGATTTGGAAGTGTAAGCAAGCTCTGTATTTATCTAATACATGAAGATTGGCTGACCAGTCCTTCCTGTTTCATTCATTTCTGTTTAATGTTTTGAGATTGCAATTGCTGCTTCTTTAGACCCAATCCATTAAGGCCACTAAGAAATATGGTAGTGTAAGTCTATCACATACATATGGAAACTGTGGTCACCCTCTGTAACAGAACACATTAAGGCCTTTGAAAATAAACCCTCACAAAACCTGCATGTCATTTGTGCAAAATGAAAGAGCTAAAATGTTGCGAATTCATACACAAAAAGACACACTCATTCCTAGGTTTCATTTCCAGCTGGCCTTTGCTCTATTCCCACATTAGAAAGGAAACTCAGTTTTTGGAAGATTTTTTTAAAGCACTGCAAGGTTACCATGCCAAAGTGCATGAAACCTGGCTCTGTTAGATACCACGTCTGGTTATGTGCTCTGTGCATGAGACTGACATGAGCTATGACTACGTTCTCCCCTTGGAAAGAACTAAGTGTCTTGCTTTGAGCAAAGCCTGACTATATAATCTTGGCATTAAATAGAATATGGAACTATATAGGATTGTCACTGTGCTGAATGTGTAGTACTGGCTGTGCGGGGTTCTTCACCTCAGAGACCTCTGTGGCTGGAAGAGCCATCACCAAAACACCCGCTGTGTTGCTGGTACATGGTAAGACTTGGCTGAAAATGGGGAAATTAAAAACTGTCCATGCAACAGGTACTCTGACCCATCCAAATGTATTTACTGAGCTACTCCCCCGCTACTCTTTGGGCCTTTGCGCTATGCAAAGTGTTTAAACCACGTGCTTAGGTTCTCCTTTACCTTTTTGACTCCTTATGGGATGGGAACTTGCCGATACCTCTGCAATCCATATTCTCAGTATTTTCATGCCTTACTAGATACAGAATGCAGAAATGGCCATCAGATCAAAGGAAGTCCAGTTCTGCTGTGTGCTGCAAAAAAAATGCACTTTAAACATTTATTAAGGACTCTAAATATTTTAAAGTCCTTCCGACTTGAGATTATTGCCTTACATAAATGCTTCATAGATACAGAAGCTGCACTTAAAGTGCTGATTAATGCATACATACCTCTGGAATATGTACAGCTTTCAGACCTGCACTAGTAGAAGCAAACCTGAACATTTTTATCACTCATTACAAGAAGCACTTACTAGTTTTGTCTCATGAATACATGTTGTAAGAGGCATGACATTCGTGTCACAGCATGTATATGTGAGATGAAACTAGTAACTGTTCACCTTTCTGGTTGCCGATTCTGATTCAACCCTAACAACATTGCACCCAGTTTTCTGTCATACTGTGGAACTGAGGTGTTCAGTGTAAGCTCGTTTTTAGTTACCTGATGTTTTTTCAGAACCACTGCATACCTGCAGATACCCTGCTGCAGATGCCCACACAACCATGTCATGTTGTGTGTATCCCTCACATGTTCCTGGTAAAGTCTTCTCCTAGGTAAGGCTACTTATTGTAATCAATCTAGTCCTGTTCATACCTATGTGAAAAGTTCCTGTGACACATTAAGAGAAGGGTTTGGTTTTTTGTTTCCCATTTCTCCTGCTCTTAGGAGGGCAGGCTCACAGTTCCACGGACCACCTGAGATCCATGCACCCTTTGTACACTGAGGGCAGCTGTGTCCTGTTTGCAGACAGCCTCTAAAAGCCCCTAGGTAATCTGGAGTCCTTATTCTAACAGAAGTCCACAGAATGAAGAGTTAGGAAGAGGTCTGCATCCTTGCTTCTCAGGGCTACTGGGGTGTGCCAATGGCTGTAGAGCAGAGGCAGCTTTGTTGCAGCACTGGCAACAGTTTTATTTCCCTTGTGAAGTGGGAGATACGGCCCAGAGACATTGGTCAACACAACAAATTTAATTGTCTTCATACAAAACTTTGAAGTTCAGGGCAAAACTTACAAGAAGCTAAGTTTGATCTGCATGGAAGACTCACGGTCACTTAACAGAAAAGAACCTCTGTCAGTGGCAGGGGGTAAGATGCCCAGGTTTAGGATGCTTCTCTGCTGGGGAAGCATCTGGGAATGCAGCATGCAGCTCCATTCAGTTCATATCTGCCATGACATATATCCAGATCGCATCAGCAAGATCTCTGATGAGGAAGGAAACCATTAGCTATTACCATCACCTCTTCAGCTAATTATCCTGAGGCTTTTTGTTTGATCAAAAGAAAAACTATCTCACTCAAAAGCAGGAGCACACCTGGTTGAATACATCTATGGAAATGTCCTGCTAGAGGGAAAGCTAACACCTCTGTCTCCAGCTGGAAATCTGCACACCTCAAAAGCTCATTTTGTACTGTAATTTGATAATAAAGAAGGAATTAACAGTAACACCCACCACTGGGACAATGACAGCACCTGCGAAAGAAAGGCTGACTGCAGCCGTATCCTGGTTCAAGGTATGGAGGGCACACTGTTCCTAAAGGCTTCAGATGGAGCCTACGCCAAGCACAAAATGTCTTCAGCCTGAAACCAGTTAACTATTTCAGAAGTGTTCCCTGAATGCCTTCTGTGTGACATCTTTACATGTGTGAAAAATCCAGACACTAAACTGAGTGACTCCTTAGGAACTGGGATAGAGCCTACGTACCCTCCTCTGGCTGCATGTCTCAGCATGGAAATACTCGTTAGTGTTATATATGAGTCCTTTATAGTTTTTAATCAGCTTCCAATAGCCCTGCAAAGATTTGCCAGGTAACCTTAAACATACTACAATAAGCAAAGCAGATTACTCACCTCACTGTGTTCTCAGATGCTTTCCTCTGATTTAATTCTCAGTATCTCACAAGGAGACTCCCCAAACAGAGACTTTCCATCTTAAATTGCCTCCCAGCTTGCATTTCTTTCCCATAGTTAAACAGACTTAATTTCTCACCTGAACTGCACTCGGCTGTGCCTCCTTTTAATCCTTGCACCATTGACTTCAAGGTTGGAGGGTTTCTTTTTTTTTGTGAAAAAAATAATTGTAGATTTAGTTTTTGAATTTTTCTGAAGTGAAAAAAGGAGGCTTTAAAAGCATCGGCTGTAGGAATGATACATACTGCACATAAAATCCTATTGCATACACAGCAGTAACATTTTAATGATAACACAGCAAAGTACATTAAAAAATTAATACAAAACAGCCGATTTGTGATGTCTTTCCATACCACTGATGGCAAATTTCTTAATAAATCACATCTAGCTATAATCCCAGGAAGGAGAATATTTTGTTTTTCTTGAATGGGTGTCTCAGCATTTACCTGCACACCTCTGCAAACAGTGCTTGCCTCTCCATTGTGTGGCTGCTTACTCTAATTTGACCTACATTAATCTCTTTCAAATTCAAACAAATGGTAAAAAAAAAAAATACATGCAGTGATTGATTACATTAATGGAGCAAGCAATCACTTCAAAGAAAATCCCAACATCTCTACTTTACACATAAAACTATAAACCTGGTTTAGCTTTAAAAGTTACCTGCTAGGATAAATCTGACTAAACTTCAGCCTAAGATAGGCTTAGGCAATGCCTCAAACCTGTTTTTGCAGAAGATTTGACAGGAAATAGAGGCCTGTTGTGGCTTCAGGTTTTGACTTGATGTAGCACTGCAAATACGTGCTGACAACATAGAGATCTCTTGCTAGCTGAGAAGTCATGAATTACCACAGTATAATTCTAGTTTTAGAATAAACTGAAGCTTAATGGCTTAACTGTTATTTTTCAGCTGAATGTTACCGTGACAGCTGTATGTATTAGTAAAAAAATAGAAACAAGGGCATAAACTTTGGATTGATTTTTCTCTTACTGAGGAAAACAGCTTTGCTGTTTGCTTGTGTCTTAATTAAAAACTCTGACTGAAATGAGGTTTTCAAACCCACATAATTTTACTTGAAATGCTACCTCACATGTTCCAATACAAACTGTTCATTTGGTACAGTGATAGGGCATATACTACTAAACACCTAAAGAAATGTTACCTCAGGCCTGCATTTACTCAGAAAATAGGAATCAATTTCAATGTCAAAGTCAGTAGCATTTTTAAAACATTGGCAAAATACATTTTTAAACAACGTATAAATGAATAAAAATATTGTTTATATTTTTTCCACCATGAATAATTCACTACTCTCAGTCCTAAATGCCACTGACTTAGCCAGCAGAAACCATTTATTGACCATGAGTTGAACCATCATAGTCCAGAGGCTTCAGTGCTCCAGTAGAGTGACATTTCGAGTAACAGGGGAACAGTCAGCTGTTGATCATGTGGATATGGAAAATAAAGTTGAATTTTCTTTTTTAACACAGACTTTTTGAAAACTGATTTGCATGCAGTTTGGGGAGCTGGCTTTTGGACACGCTGTCCTTTAGCATACCAAAGAATAAAACCATACTCTAATTTTTTGGCAAAGTTGTAAGTGTATGAGGAAAAGGAAGATACTTCTGTGTGGCGTCAGGAGTCTTGTAGGTAACACAGCTAGAGCAGGGAAGCACAGCTAGAGAATAGCAGGGCACTTCTTGTCGGGAAGCACATGCTCTAGTTTCCACTCTGCTGGCTGCATTTCTTAGACTTTTTCCTCTCTTCCAAATGCCCACATTTTTGAACTTTTTTTTTTTTTTTTTTTTTAATTATGGAAGAATTAAATGAAATGTATTTTCATCAAGTTTCTGATTTTGTGTGCATGTAACTTCAACCTTCTAAAGCCTCCCAGCTCACCCCCTCCTAGGCTGAGCTCTGCAGATGGGTTTGGGCTCTGTCCCCTGCCCCATCTGTTCCCAGTGCTCCTGGTCCTCGTTTCTCCATGACACCACACTTCATCTTTGTGCATGCAGATGCCATTGAAGCTGATGGACTCTCTCAGGGCAGGGTAGTGGCCTACTTAGACCCATGTACTGCTGGAACAGGACTGCAACACTTGAAAGCCTGTATAATCCATGCCCTGCCAAGGGAGGCATAGCAATCAGCACACCAGCCAGAGCCTGGCTGATTGCTTACTTAGATTGAGTCCTTCTTGAGACCTTCTTTATCTCTCTCTCTGAGACTGTAGAGGACTCAGATCACCAATGTCTTGAAATGTGACAGTTTTGTCTTAATACTGCAACAGCCATGCTGTGATTTCAGGAAACTATGCTGCAGTTCCACCTATTAATTAGGGAGTGCAGAGTTGTGGGGCCTTTGAGGTAGGAACAGGCTTGGGCTGTAAAGGCAGCAAGTGGCCCACCATGTGCTGTGATACCTACTCAGCACATTTCCTATTTCTGTTCGTCCCAGCCCTCATTGTGGATGATGTTTGCCTTGTGGGCCTGGCAGATTAAATGGTCTGTTTGCCACTGGCAGTGATGCACCCAGAATGACATTTGGCTTTGGGGCCCTCTCTGATTCAAGAGGGATGTTAAGTTGCTGGGGAAGATTACACTGGTAGGATACCAAGATGTTCAGTGGCCTAAAGTATATCACTGACAAGGAGATGTTGAGGGATCTGGCCTTATTTATTCTGTTGATGGCATGTCTAGCTACACCTGTTTATGGATACTTGAAGGGGACTTTGAAAGAAAGTGAATCCAAATTCTTCTCCCAGCAGTGATAAATGATGGGCACAAGTTAAAAGGCCACTAGGAAAAAAAACATCTCTGTTAGGTGAGTAGTCTAGCACTGGAACAGGAACCCAAAGAGGCTCTGAGCCCTTCATCCCCAGAGGTACTGAAGACTTGGCTAATGAAAACCATGGCCAACATGGTCTTAGTGACCTTCAGCAGTAGGGTGGCCCAGCTGGCCTCCAAGGTCCCTTCCAACAACACAGTCATGATGGGAGCAGTTACTGCCTAAATATATGCTTTTCCCAAGTATAATTTAGCATGCTGACTTCCTCACAAGTTTGTTCAAAGTCCAGTTGGAAGTTTCTGCTTTGGGGTTAGATGTGGCCTCGGTGAAAACCACAGATGAGACCATGCAGGTGTGGGGACTGCTGGAAATGTTTAACTCAAATCCATTTGTAGTGAAT
>JAVHNF010018247.1:4426-15553 GCA_034783455.1 Micropsitta finschii | reverse complement strand
TAGCCCATTTTTCTACTTCTCTAACCCTTTTTTAGCCATTTCTGGCCTTTTCTAACCTGGCTTTGAAAGCCTCTTACCCTTTTTAAGCCATCTCTGGCCTTTTCTAACTAGCTCCTGGGTCTTCCCATTACCTGGCATTCTTTCAATGTCAAGGATGCTTTTGACTTCAGACTGTTATTGACATGCTCCCATTTCCGTCAAGAAGAATATTTTTCCTGTAACACATACTCACATTTTCCAGGTGCTTGATTTTCAGCTCAGGCATTCTGAGAGTTGCTGTTTCCAAGTTTGTTATCAAACCCTCTTTTCTTTTCCCATCAGGGAATCTCTGATACCTCTTTTCAAGAAAGTAAGAGAAAGGGAAATCTCAGTAGTCTGTAACCTAGAATGACAGAATCACAGCAATTACTGTGACTACTGCTCTCACCCTAAAGCACATGGACTGCAAGCTATCCATGCAATCGCACAGCAAGGGGTTATGGCATAACAGATGTAGGGAATAAGGAGATCCCCTGAGACCATCCAAAATCCCTTAGCCTGAACTACGATGAGCATCTCCATCCCATTTCATCAGGGGCATACTTTCACAAACCCATTTCTTACTGTATGATCACAGTCTTTCAGCGGACAATCTGGTCTGCAACATCTTGCTCTCTGCTTTCTCAGACCCAACACTAGTATCACCCATCAATCCTTGGGACACAAACTGTGAATGGGGTGTATTTTTACCTCCACTCTGAGAAACCAGATCAGAACACTTCCAATGATTCATGCATATTGATCTGTATTACCTCAAAAAAACCGTATGTGGAAATGGCAGGATTGCTTCTTGGATCACAGCTGTGCTATTTTCTCGGTCTTTTTCTTTTGTTGATTCACAGGGTTCCTAAAATTATTAATATATTTATGGAGTTCTTCAGGGCATTATTCAGCAAAATGTTCTCTTCACGTAACTAGGTCAAAAGTACAGAATCCAAACTCACAGGCTGGCACCAAACCAAAGAATGACCATACAGGAAGGTAACCCCTGATGAGCTCTGAACTACCTATTCCCACTAACAAAAGAGAATTCAAAACCATAAGTACCAGTTCAATGCAAATAATAGATTAGTGCACTGTAGGACATGTAAGAGGTTAGGAACTGCCTTGAAAGGAACAGAAAAAAATAGCAAGTGTTATTGCCAACCCTATAAATCAGTGGTGCATCCCTAAATTGCATAGGATCTTCTGTCCTGCTTCCCCCATCTACAAAAAAATAGAGGAGTTAGAGGAGGGTAACACAAAGTAACAGATTCCGTAGAAACAGAGTTAAAATACACAAGGCTCTTCTTCCTGGAACATAGAAGAATAAGAGGAATATAACAAAGTGTGCAGCATCCTAGAGATAAGCATCCATTAAGGCCTTCTAACCTCCTGACATTTGTAAGCTGAAGAATGGGTTCTGATATTCCTTGATCTCCTTTTTCATTAGCAATAACTATTAGAACAATAAATACTTCTACCACCTACAAGCAATAAGAATCTGTCCTTGAATATTGGCAAGAATTTCATACAGTGATGGAGAAAAATATCCAGTTCTGCATCAAAGGCCCTTTTTGGTCCACCTGCTATAGCTGCCTGTAACAATGCAATTACTTTGGCATCTGGACCAATAGAGCAGTGAATGATTTGCTGCTATGCACAGTTATCCTGTCAATAGAGACAGTCAAGGCACCAGAGTTAAGCAGCTACAGAGTACAGCCAGATACATCTTTGGCTGAGAGGCATTCATATTAAGACATTCATATGTCTTAAATTTCTCCCATTTCACTTTTTAGCAGACCTTCAGAATGAAAGGCCTTTCAAGCCATGTGTCTCACTCCATTGACCCAACCAGGATCATAGACACCTACATTAGAAAATTGCTTTATTGAGCACTTCAGATTTATGCCCAAGCAAGAAACACAATTGAGATAGACTGGATCTTAGGATTTCCATTTTCCTCTATGAAGATGGTAATAGCTTTTGCCCACTGGTAGCTGCCACTTTTGCTTAGATTTTTATTATAAGCAGTTGTAGAAAGAAAGGAATACTTATGGAGCAACATGGAGTCTTTACATGCTATTTAAATAATGTGGATGATTACAACATGTTCCAATTTTGACTTTCTGAATGGAACAAGATTAACAAGCGAAATGACCAGGAATGGGGTTAATTCTGAATACAGCACCTAACACAACTCCTTGTTAAGTAAGCTGAGAATAGATGAACAAATCCAGTAAATAGAGCAATAAATTAACTCCAGAATTTCCATTTCAGATCCTCCAAGTGCTCTTTCTAACCTATTAAAATTTAAAAGGCTAATGTGTTATGTTTGAAATATCAATCTACTGACACACAAGAAAGTATGACCTGAGTAGGAAAGCAAAAGAACCCATCATTTAGAGTGTCACTGGAGACAGATTTTTAAAGTTATCTTTTTTTTTTTTTTGAATTTCCAGGTTATTAACCACATTTATCTGGCCCTGAGGCTCTTTATATGTAAATATTAGTGAGATATATTATTAATATTATTCAGTAGTTCACTTGGAAGATTTAAGGAAAGGAAGAGAGGATCTGAGCTGCAGCTCAGGGAAGGACAGGTTTTAATGCAAGAGAACATAATGTACAAATTAAATAGGTTCTTCCTGAACTTGCAGCAGATTCACTCTTAGCTTTCACTCCTTTCCAATTTGACATCTGGCCCTTCCTAAAATTTCCTTCTACTAACAGTGGAATAAATTTAAATCCACTCCAGAAATACATTTAATTCAGAGCTTGTCTTTTCTCTCCACCTTTTCTGATAGCTGCCTGGCTGTCAAGCAAAATAGTACTGCCCCACTCAGCAGAATGAGAAAAATACCAGCCTAAATGCATTGCCCTCCACCTTCCAGAAAACGTTCAGAGCTTTCTTCCATTAACAAGATATTCATTTCAGCTGAAGAACATATCCACAGGGGAGCAACTGTTTCAGCTCATTTTCATGCTGATATATTTGCTTCTGTGGAAACTGCAGAGCAACAGCATCAGTGCTGCAGTGAACAGCTTAGAAGCCACTAAAAAGCATTCCTGAAAACAGGCATAAAAGGTTTTCTATCCTCATATTCTCTACCTAAAGAGGCTGGGCACACTGCAGAGCTATGAGATGACACAGTACCCTGGAGTCTGAGGATGATTAGTGTGGGTCTGCAGAGAAGCTGTATTACTTACTGATGGAGTGCAAAATTTAATCCCTGACTTTGTCCAGGAAGTTTGGACCTGGTGTCCAGCTAAATAAACAGCACAGAATTTGAGCAAAATGAAAATTAAAATAAAATAAAATAAATAAAATAAAATAAATAAAATAAAATAAAATAAAATAAAATAAAATAAAAAAAAAAAAAAAAAAAACCATTACATTCACTTTAAAAATCAGTGAAGGAAGACAGAACACCACAGTTCCCAACTTCGTATAAGTGTGTTTTCATGGATTCAACTGATGTCGTCAAGATCAGTAGTTGTAAACTTTTCTGCTGCACACCATGTTACCTAATAATAACCCACAAATGATGACAAATGTATTGTCTCTGTCTCAAATTGCTAAGCAGGAGTCCACAGTTACGTGGGTCTTAGCTTAAGACTCCTCAGATTGCAAGAGGTTGAAAACTCTCTATCATGGGTGATAATTTTTTTTCTGTGAGAAATGGACTGAAATAAGTACAAACTAAGTAGCCACTGCTTGTGTTTTCAGAAGGCAATTTACAGAAAGTCAGGTCAATAGAGTCAACAGACATAGTCAAAGACAATAGACAAGAAGATCAACTAGACCCTTTGTGCTGTAACAGTGAAAAAATTTCTTCTTCTAGAAGATCTGCTTCTATAGAAGATTGACGATACTCTAAATATGTCAGTGAAACATTAATGACAAGTGTCATTGAAGGCTAAGAAGAAGGCAAGAAAACGCATAATAAAATGGGTGCAGCAAAATAAATCAGTTGCTGACTTTCCAGTTCCTATTTTTTAAAAAACTGATTTTTTTTCTTAAAAAGAGTAAATTGGAAAGCCCTTCTCTCCTTCCTTCCTTCCTTCCTTCCTTCCTTCCTTCCTTCCTTCCTTCCTTCCTTCCTTCCTTCCTTCCTTCCTTCCTTATTTCCTCCCTCCCTCCCTTCCTCCCTTCCTCCCTTCCTCCCTCTCTTCCTCTCTTCCTTCCTCTCTTCCTCTCTTCCTTCCTCTCTTCCTTCCTCTCTTCCTCCCTCATTCCCTCCCTTCCTCCCTTCCTTCCTCCCTTCCTCCCTTCCTCCCTTCTTTCCTCTCTTCCTCACTTCCTCCCTCATTCCCTCCCTTCCTCCCTCCTTCCCTCCCTCCCTCCCTTCCTCACTTCCTCACTTCTTTCCTCCCTCCCTCCCTCCCTCCCTCCCTCCCTCCCTTCCTCTCTTCCTCCCTCCCTCCCTTCCTGTCTTCCTCCCTCCCTGCCTTCCTCTCTTCCTCCCTTACTTCATCCCTCCCTCATTCCCTCCCTTCCTCCCTTCCTTCCTCCCTTCCTCCCTTCCTCCATCCCTCCCTCATTCCCTCCCTTTCTCCCTTCCTCCCTTCCTCCCTCCTTTCCTTCCTCCCTCTCTTCCTCCCTTCCTTCCTTCTGTTTTTTTATTTTGCATTACATTCTTTCTCTTGTATTTTTCTTTATTTTTTTCCCTCTTTTCTCTTCCCTTCCTCACATAAATCCCAACAGCTCTTGGAAAGATAGCTGGAATTACAGTCATCTTTAAAAAGGAGGCATTCATTAATAACCACAGCTGTAGACACAGCTTTCCCCTCTGCTTGAATTCAAGCTTTGCATTTTATATCTTTTTTTTTGCTAGAGATATATCTTTTTTTTTTTTTTTTTGCTAGAGAACGCATCCCATCTGCAACTCCATAGGACAAAGAGACATCTGCAGGTAAAAATTTCACATTCACTTGCTATACAACAAAGAAGTGCAAGGGCAAAACACCTTCAGAAAGGACAGTTTCCACTGCAAGAAAAAAAATGAATTTAACATGTTTTCAAAAACCTAATAGAGGTGATATTCTAATAACCCCTTTTTTTTGAGATGCTCCTCTTTCTCTATCATGAAAAAAGAGAATATATGAACAGCATATTAATGAAATATGGAGTATAACTGCTGAAATATGATCACTGGATTATTAGGAATTACTAAGCTATATTTAATTAAATATACAAATTCAAAATCATTGGAGAAACTATTTCAGCAGCACATATTCCATTTATTGGTATTATACATCACAAACAGATGTCTCAGTGGATTTTGTATTTTTCAGTGGAGACTGCGGTCATCCACCATTTTATTAGCAACGATGCACACAAATAAAACCCTCAAAGCAACCAAAAACTTCTACCTGACTGTTTTGGGTTTTTTTCCAATTTGTTATTCAGGGCATACATGCAAAACTTTCAATGAGATCATTAATTTGGGATGTTTGAATTGTCTTCATTTTTATCCATGGCCTAGAAAAAGTCAGTATTAGTGGACAAAAGTAGCCTGTGGTCCTTAATATCTATGAATTATGAGGAATTTTATCCCTGTCCACTCATAAAGTAATCTGTGTGTATCCAGAGATTGTCTGCACGGCATTGCAGAGAGACTAAGGAATGTGATCTCATGAAACATATGTAAACCATGGTGCTCAACAGGATGGATTCTGCTGCCTGTATAGTCACTGAAGATAAAGGTGTGATATCTCAGCTAATTCAGAATACAAACATGGTCCACCCTTGCCTCTGCCTTTTGTATTTATATATTTTTTATCTATCTATCTATCTATCTATCTAGGCTCCAGCAAACCTTGAGAAAACAGGGGCAGATGTACATGGCAGCACTTTGCACAAACCCACCATGGATGAAGTTTTGACACCATGCAAACCTCAGCTCCTGTGAAGCCATACCTGACTTCTGCCACTGCCCTCATTTCACATGGCCCACTCCTTGAAAACATGAACTATTCCAATTAAAGATAGTTTGACAAGCAGGAAATAATTTATCACAGCTTCATTCTTTCCCGGGACAGAATGATGAATAGTAATGTGGCTCTTCTAATGAGAATCTGTTAGTTTTACAGTTTACTGTGCTGTACTATTTTAATCCCATATAAAAAATTATTTGAAATGCAGATTTATTTCTTCCAAATGTAATTGTGTTCTGTAAAGCACTTGAGTGCTGCTGACCATGACTAATATTAGCTGGCAAAGCTCTCAGGAGCAGCAGCTTTTGGAGGTAGCTAGATATGTTTGTGGCATTTCCCTTGGGAAAATAAGAGAAGCTGAAAAATTATGCATGAAATGTACTTTACTGTCTGAAAAACACTGATTTGCTGTTACTACCTAGAATGAAAACAAACATACTCTGAGAAAAAGTCTCTTACATGGGAGTCTGTTTGCAGACAGGTTTTGAGTACACTATAATTGTAGTTAAAACTTGTGTGAGTTTTTAACCAAGGACTTCTATGTCATTTTTACTCAATAACTGCAATTAATTCAGTTTGCCCCTATTTTACTTTCTGACTTTGCAAACTGGTATTGTATTAGTGAAAAAGCCTGTGCTTTCACAAACACTGATTTGCAAAGCAAGATGTGTTTGTAAAAACATAGATGTCTCTAAGCAGATTCTTAAGAGACATCACAGACAGGAAAACAAAGAAAAATAGGTCAACTACATTCCAGTCATTAAGGTTCCATTACAGTCTTTAACTGATTAAGCATAGGCATTCAGGTAAGCTGAATCACTCTTTAGATTCCATTGGCTGTTTGATAAAACACAATATCTAGGAAAATAACTTTTAAAATTTGTATTTACCTATGTAACTTAAAAAATGAGAAATACATGATACTACCATCGATAAAGAAATATACAGAAACTATTATAAAATTTAAGACATTGAATTAAAGTATAATTATCTTAAGATAGTTCAAAATCTGCACAAAAGAAACCAATATTATTAAAAATCAATATTTTAATTGCAATTATGTCATAATTTACTTGATATAGAACAACTTTTTAATTTCATAAATACTCTTTACAATTGGAATGCCGTACATTCTAGCATGAGATCGATGACAATATCAGGACCTGGCTCCTTCTAGGAAGTCATTGTTAATTGACAAGTCAATTATTAATCTAAATTCATACAACAAGAATATGCTGGCATGTTTATAGTAGTTAAAGGCTACCAAGTATAAATTGTTTTTTTTAGTCTCCAACATTTTCAAGGTTTTTGAAATCTTGACATTTTCAAAAAACCAGAGAAATAAACCACCTTATAAATGAAAATAAATAAAGACCTGCCAATGACAAGGTAAGAATAACCCCCATTTTATAGATAGAGAGGTAGCAAATGTAGTGTTTATGGTTCAGTGGAAGGTCACATAAGAACAAGCTACTCTTAAGTATTTATTCTGTAAAACATGTTTGTTATAGGATGAGTTACTTCTCTAATCACTACTCATTCTTTTTCATCTTCAGTCTCACTGTTGGGTCTAGTTACTGTCAAATATTTTAACCTTTCTAGGACTACATTTTTAAATATTTGTGCAAGCACTTGTGTAAGGGAGTGCTGAAACCTGACTGCTCTTTGGACAGGAAGGTAATAAATGGCATTAAGAAGAATCCTGATTAGAAATCAGTTTCATTGGCTCCCAAACTTGCCAACTCACAAGTTCGCTTCTTTCTGAGGATGTACTTTAATGACTTAAACAATACACAAAAGAAAGACAATATTGATGTCCCTAATGGAGGCTGTTAATCACCTCAGCTCTGGAACACTTTCCTAATTTACACAGGGGACTTCAGAAGTGAGAAGCACTAAGGTTCCCATCTATCAGTCTTGCAATGCAACTAAGGTTTTTGGAGTGAGATGGCAAATTCTCTCTTCAAAACAGTAATTCCTAAGCTCAGGGATAAATATTTTTGAAAAATCTATAGATAAAAAGTTGAGACTAAGTAGGAAAACGTTTCGAAAGTTAGCAACAGAGAAAGATGGTTAAGAAAAGGAGGTAGACCTAATTTCTTTCTGGGGGTGACATAAATTTCAAGGGCCTAAGTGAGATGCAGTACAACTGTATCTCATCCTTCTTCATAACACATACACACATGGGAAGAGATTTAAGTTTCCCTAGACCTTTTTAAATTTATCATTTCCATGCTTATTAGTGTTTCTCATTTCAAAAATCTGTTTAAGGAGGAGTTTCTTGAATATCTGCAATTATAAATATATATTTCTGTCTTTTGCTAGATAATTTCTTCGCTTATACTTGAAAATGTTGCAAGAAACAAGGAAAGAAACAGTGTACTAATGTAAAACAGTGTTATACAAAGATGTATACAGCAGCCAGTGGACTTTATGAAGGTCATAGCATAAATTAGAATAAAACTAGAAAGAGAACAAAATTTTGTAAACTGCAATTTGAACATAAAACATGGAAAAACTTTTAGTTATGTAACTCTTGTACCCTAAGCTGATTCCATGCACTGTTTGATGTATCCATTACTGGATTTTTTTCCTTATTTAGAATTTGCTAAAGGTGAGTGGGTGTTTTGTACTAGCATCTGTGGGGATCAAATGTAATCCTTATGAAAATCACCATGAAAATGTATAAAAAGCCCTGCTATTTTTATCAATTGCCTGGAATTTTATTATCAGAACCGTAGCACTCAAGATTGCACATATCAGAAATCAAGTGAAAAACATAAGTTTTTTTAATAGTACATAGTTGGTTATGATTCTTTTAATCCATACAGTTTTATGAGCTTTAGGAGGGACTCCATATAAAATTAGACAACATCCATCCAAATCAAATGTCTCAGAACTCAATAAAAGGAGTAAATATCCATAAACATTCAGCTTTGCTGTGCTTTCCACTGCTCAAGGATACGTTGCTGAATCACTGAAGAAAATCCTAATGATTTTTGATGTTAGTTAAAATACTAAAATTTAAAAAATAACTGCAAATATTTATCTTTCATTACGGGGGCATATCTCTATAAAGAGCAAGATAACAAGATATTGCACTGTGCAATAATTACCTATTTATTTATTTTAAATTCATTAAAGGTTTGCCTCAAAGCCTAAAGCAGTGACAATTGTCTTCCATACTCTTCAAGAGAGGAGCAATATTAAGTGGATTTTTCATTTGTTAAGCCTCCCAGCTGAATGATTAATAAATTCCCAAGCCTCCTAAATGATGAATGCTTAAACAGAAATAAAATAGATAAAATAGATCGGATTCATTTACATTTATATGTTTCATATTATGAATGCCTCCCTTTTTGCTAGTCCCTCAGTCATTTTCCTTTGTAGTCAATGGAGAGAAATAAGAACTACAATATGCCTCAGCACATTGTAGATGTTAAAAATAGTTCGGATTAATTATAAAAATAATAATAATTATTATTTTTTTTCTTACAGCTGATAATTCCATTCAAGTTCAGTGATTGTTAATGTCAACAAACCTGGAGTCTGTTGGAGGTCTGTAAACTGTTCCCTTCATGTTAAAATTACAGTGATTCACAAAAGGAGATTTCTAAGTCAGTGAATTCAACTGATTTTGAAGTCAGCATGGCTTGGGAGGGGCAAAGATTTTTATTTACTACAGCAGGTTAGCTTGCCCTACAACCTCTCATCACCACTAAGAGCAGAAAGTGTTTAAAAGCTCAACAGTGAACTATACGCTGCCTCTTTATAACAGATTGGTGGTGTTAGCAAGGTGTCAGGCACCAAGACAATACTGAACATAGCTGCATTTATGGCTCCCATAAGGTACTTATAATTAATGTACAGTAACAGAATTTCCATAAGAGAGCGCATTCGATGCATCAAGGCATTTTAATGAGCAAAATGCATGAACTTTCCAATTTGCTGCCAGATTAAACCTTACCTTACTTTGATGACCATAACTTGTGCCTGAATAGATCCTTTTCTCATCCATGCTCTTATACAAAGTTGGCACTGTGTAACGAATTTGCATATGTCAAAACAGCTACTTTAAAAAGTCACTTTGCTCAGGCATACAGACTTAATGAGGGACAGATGATGAAAAATGTAAGACCTGATTCACTGTTTCATAAGAAAAACAAACAAAACTAAGCTCAGAAGAGTTTTAGACACAACTACCATCCCATTAATTTCTCAATTAAATTGCTAGGTATTCCAGTGTTCTGATCATGCACTAGATTCAAACAGGGTTTGTTGGTTTGCTGTAAACATAGTTAACTCTACTTTGAACTTCCTATGTTCAGGGCAGTAAATTAATACAGGAGCTCATCTGCTTAACAATGAAACACCAGAGAACCACTCTTCCCAGCGCTTTTCAAGGTTCCCTGAGTAATTTTGTCACAGGATTATCCCAGAGGTCACAGAACTCAGTCCTGTCTGTACATAATCTGTAAGGGGCTAGCTCAGAGGTTTTTTTAGCAGGCATAGATGATCTTTAAAGGTCCCTTCCAACCCAAACTGTTCTATGATTCTATGATTCTATGTCCCAAAGGAAAAAAGCATGCAGGAGTTTTACAGGTGTGTGCACTTCCCACCAGTCCATCACTAAAACATTTGTCTTTGTTCCCTTCCTGTTATGTTTCTCTTGTTTTCTCACTAAACTTCTGCTAGCAGAAGTGGCCTGTGCTGCACAGCACTCTGAAAAACCTTTATCTGCTTCTTCAGTATCAGCTTCCAAGGCTGATGCAGTGCTGGTCTCAGGCACCAACTCTAATTATATGATTAAGTGTTAGCAATAAGAAGCAAGTAGTACTTTTGGTGTATTTGGTTTGTGAGAAATCATACTCATTTGAGTCGATATGACCTGACAGATACTTCTAAATGTCATCTGTTTCTGTATAACGCATACACTGTTTCTCAGTACAATATTAACCCTTCTCCTCATGTTTCATTGATTATCCAAGATTGATCTTTGATAAGGCATTTTGTAATGGCCAAGCCCTGTAAAAGCCTTGGCAATGGGAAGACTCAAAGACACCATGATTTTTGCTGTCTTAGGGAATATACATTATGATCATCGGTGTCATTAGTAACATCACATAGAATCATAGCATATCTCAAGTTGAAAGGGACCCAAAAGGATCA
>JAVHNF010018246.1:10723-34378 GCA_034783455.1 Micropsitta finschii | reverse complement strand
GCTTATGTTAATTATTATACTCGCAGGACATCCTGATATGATGAAAATTCAGTAAGCTCTGTAAGCCCCTGGTGGGAGTGGTTCACAGTGTTTCTATTTGTATGTATGCTTTGCCTTTGTTCTTGCTACTTTATTTCCCCTAGAGAGTTATCTGTAGTCAGAGCAATTCTGTATGGAATTGAGTTACACAATTCCATTCTCCTCACTTTATCTTTACAAATAGGGTTGATAAATTAGCAGTTCGGTTAACAGCAAGCAATGTTACATGTATAAATGATACTTTATTAACCTAAATCTCCTGACACCATAAGAATGTGTTTATCATTAATTCTTTGAATATTTGATTCTATAAATGTACATTTCCTATTTTAAAAAGAGCTTCCAGTTTTCATGTTCTTCTGATTGACCAGTTCTGCCTCTGTAATTCATTTTTTTTTCTTCTGCTTTATTGTGTTAACAAATTCTTAAATCTTTAACAAAGTCTTTAAATCACTACATCTAGAAGGCCTCCTTTGTGGTTTGTTTGTTTTGGTCCATTGGGTTTGTTGGGTTTTGTTTCTTGTAACAAGCAACCCATCTAAGAAAACTGTAAAAGGAAACCAGGAAAACTTTACCGTCAGATGCAATGTCTTTTCTTCTACTGCTACCTGAGCTCCTTACCTTCCTGTCTGTAATCAGTGCAATTTAAACTATTTAGTGCATGTGATGGGTTCATAGGTAAAATTCAGTTCAAGTTCAGAGTTTACAGTGGATAGTTTTAGAAGAACTTATATGTATCTGACCTTTGCATTTAGCTCATTGATTTCACCTTGAAAATTATAATATGTAATCTTGCTAAAGAAGTAAAAAGCCCACTATGAACTTGGGGTTTGTTGGCTGAAGATGAAATATTTTTTGAATAATTAAATAACAAAATGTTTATAGCACCAGATTCATCAATTTTGAGTATTTAAACAATTTAAAGGTTATTTATAATGATTTCAGCTGAGAATGTTAAAATGCTTTTAAAATATTCATACAACAATAATCTCTCAGCATCCCTATGAGATGCTGTACCCTACTTCATAGATACATAAAATGGGAAACGAAGTTTAAACAACCTGCCTGAGTGGCAGAGAACTCAGACTGGGATCAACAATTTTTTGCTTCTAGTATTTTTTTCATCCACTCAACAGTTTATCCATTAGTCCCATGTAGAAAATAATATTGCTTTTAAAATTGCAGATGTCAATATAGACAACTATACAGAAATAAAACATGTAAAAGAAACACATCAGCACAGGTGGCATAAGAGATACGTTAGCCTTAGATAAAAAATTATAGATATACTTAGAAATATCTTTTTGCACTCTAGTAAAAATCAGTTCCTAGTTATCAGTGATTGCTCAATGACATGACATCATGATCCACATCCATTCAAATTTGAACAGATTGCCATGTTAAATAAATTGAGTATGTATGTTTATGTTATAAATAAATGCCTAACTCAGAATTTCTTGCACTGGAGGGATATACAAAGGTCTTCATGTTCCCTTTCTCATCGAAATCTCGAGGTGTGATTCAGCATTGCTTTGAAAAGGCAGGTTTCCAAATAAAAGCTTAAAGGACAAACAGCTGAAAGCCTAAAGAGGAGGAGGTGTTAGAAGGCCTACACATTGTCCTTCGTCATTAATGAATCTACACTGCAAGATATTTGTGAATTTTGGTTTTGCCAGCTGTTTAGGAGAGCTACGTTAATTTGTATGACTCAATTAGGCTTTGCACATGGCAAACCAGGAAGGTGTATGAGAGGAATTCTGACTGTCCCATGCCACTGGACATGGATAAAAGCAGTAATAATTTATTACCTTTGTAGAAATGTACAGCATTTGTCATCAGATTATACGTTCTGTAACACCTGAGAAGTTTAATTTCTACTGCTGAATTATCGCATTGTATTTACCAATCTAACAATTCAGCTTCTGTAATTCAAAAAAGTATTAGACATTTTGCATATAGTCTTGCATCAACAAGACTGCTTGATATGTTTAATGTGAATCAACTACATGTTATATATTCTATTTTATATATATATATTATAGAACCTCAGCATAGTTTTAGCTGTAAATCCCCTAAAAATGGATAATTTAAAAAGGAAAAAGTCATGACTTACAGACAAAAAAAAAAGCCTCTTTTGCTTATCTATTTTTAGCTCATTTAGAACAAAGTCATTTGAGTTCTTAAAGCATATCTATTACCTTTTAGCTGTTAACCCTATCATTATTTTTGTATAATCATTAATAATTTAAATTCCATCCGTTGCTGTTTCAATACAAGACATCAAAATTCTGTAATTCCAGTAGAAATGGCAGTCTGGTTAGTTGCTATTAGTCTGGTTGAACAACACATGATCCAGGATGAAATGGATCATTTAATCTGTTGTCTTACTTAAAAGTACAGTTAGTCACACAGTTTTAAAAATAGGAAAAATGTGAGATCTTGAAAAAAGACCCCAAAGAATTATGTTATTTCTGAAGTGAGATAAAGTCTTTCAAAGACCAGGGACAACAGTTATTTGTCACAGTGAATTACCACTATACTTAAAAATGGAAAATTAGTTGTGCTTTCTGAGGTAGCTATTTCAGCAGAGAGGTCTAAAGTTCCCTGATGAATGACACTGATGAAATATATGGAAATGGGAGATGAAAACAAGGATTAGACAGTATGTATTTTGAAACAAATGAACCACTCAGATTTTTGGTTTTAAATGCAATTTTATAATACAGTGATTACTGAAACAGAGTTACACAAAATTCTCTCATCTACGCTCTTGTTCCTAGATGGTTTTTTTTCCCACCTACCTGGGGTTGCAGCCCTTGCTTGTGCTGGTACAAATACCTGTGCAGATTTGCTCTGGGGAATGATCTTGGTTGAATTTTAACCCTCACCTCCAGAAACGGGATAGAGCAGGGAGGTAGGATAGCATATTTAGCTAGTAGTACTGCTTTACAGTAATACTTTGTAGACTGGAGAAATGAAATGGAGATGTAAAAGTGTGAAGTTGTGTATTTAGGGATTAATTTCTATTCTAGGTGGAGATGCACCACTTGGAAACACAGAAAGGAAAGAAGGAGAACGAACTATTGATCAGTTTAATCTGCAAAGAAGACAAATGTAGCCTTTCATCATCTTTTTCATCTAAACACTATCAGATGCAATATTTAATTAGGAAAAAAGAAAGGTGCAGGAAGCCTCTTTCTGAATGAGCAATAGCTGAATGGACCCTATATTCTTATATAGAATAATTAAATTTTAATTCTTTCCAAAGAGGAAGCAAGCTATTATTACTGATATGTGTTGTTTGTCTAGGCTGGGCATGGTCATGTTTTGGGTGCGTATCTTTACTTGGAAGCCTGTGTATGGGCCTTACCCTTATTGCTGCTTGGTTGTGGAAGTCCTAGGTCATGGTGCTATTCCCAATAACAGCCTTTGTAAAGTGTCAGAGCATGTTCTTGTTCTGTATTGTACTGTATCAGTACAGTGATAGACACAAGAAGGGTTGCAGAAGTTACTGATGGGAATTTTATAGCATTAATTAAGGGTCTTTTGCCTAGCTAGATGAGAAGACCAAGTTGTGTCCCTCTAGAGTGGTTTCACCCTTTTTATGAAGTATTTGCTCTGTGCACATCACTGAAGACGGTTTTTAGCTTAGAACCATAATAAATTCTGTTAGAGAATTCTTGCATCCAAAGATAAGTGTGGTTTTGGAGCTGAGGGACCAAACACAGTCCTGGCTTTCTAGGTTTAGATGACTGCTCTAGTAATTATGGCGTGACTATTGCATGTGTGTTGCCAGATTTACTGGAAATGGTATGGTGGTATTTTGTTCCTAATAACAAGCAAAGTTTTAGTTAAGTTTAGAAAAATTATTCTGTCTGTTCGCAGGCACAATACAAAATCAAGTTAAGTCAACAGGATTAGCTCCTGTACAGAAAAAAGAAAGCAGTCATTTGGCTTTCATTTGATAAGAATCTTGCTTTAATCTTTAAAAGGAAATCAGATACAGTTTTGTGAAATAGTCCTTTAATCTTCACATGCTTTTTCTGTATCAGTCATACTTTTGTTTGCATGTTTTAGTGCTCTTTGTAGCTTTGACAAGAAATCTATACATTTGACTGCTTGGTGCCAGCAAAACCATTTACATTGGCAGCAGAATTATGTCTCTTTACTACTACAGACAGCATAGTGGAAGCTTGTGCTGGGACTTTGCCAAATAGAACTTTTGGCCTTAAAATAATGAAGTGCTGCTTTGTGGCTTAATTATTGGCAGTAATGTGAATATCACATATCTTCTCTACAGATTACTTAGATTGAGACTACTGCTACCTTATGGCATTTTATTTTGCTATTTCCTTTAGGACCACTCATCCTGAAAGGTCTGGGAGGAGGAAAAGAATCTGTTTTATCAGTAAATAACCAAATCATGAGAGGTAAGTGAAGGAAATCTGGTGAGTTTCTCAGATACTGGTAGTGTGTATGGGCTAGTAAGTAAACAATTTGACTGGGTTTGCAGCATGTTTCTTCCAGAATGGTAGTGGTCTGTGCTGCTTTGTAGGGAGCTGGAAAGTATATAGAATTAAAGTATTTGCATAAAGATTATCAAGTGCAGGCAACTATTACTCTTGAGAAGGCAAAACCTTAAGCTAAATAATTTCAAGGTCAGTTGTGACTATTAGGAATAATGCTCAGCTATACTTCCAGCTGAGGGGCACAGGAGATCATGAGAAGCTAGGCGCTGATGGAAGAACAAGTATGGCTATAGGCACAAAGTAACCTTGGGCTGTTCCAGAGTTTTCAGTATATTTGCTGAGGCCTGATTTTGAAACAAAAGCAATTCTGATTACTTTTCTTCTTTGTAGAAAAGCCAGATGCTTGAGTTTAATTCTGAATCAAGCGTCTTCAGAGAACTCAAGGAGTCCGAATCCTGTTTTTATTATGAACTCCCTCATATCTCAGAGATGTGAGATTTTAAAGCAATGTAACCCTTTGGTTCTGTAGAAGCAAGGAGGAAACTGTGCCTGAGGTACTCTGTCCCTTATTTCTTTCCATAAGGACAGTGTGCTAAGTGCCACATGTACACTGAAAGGACATAGTCCTAAGCTCAGAGCTTACATTCCAAAGTTCTTGTCTTGAAAGAGTGTGCCTGCAAATGGTAATTCATTCACTGTCCCAAGTGTTCACAGAACAGGAACCAAAATACAACTGACAAACACAAGAGTTGCAATAACTGACAACTTCCTAGGAAATTCTACTCTCTTCTATTGGAGAGCCCTTAGGAAATACGGTAGCTATCACAGGTTTTTATAAATGCTTGAAAGTCTTACCTCTGTCTGCATATATTTGTGTATATATTTTTGTGTACTTATATTTGTATATAAATACTGGTTTAGTGTGTGTACTGCTTTATAGAACAGAAAACTGTAACATCTGGAAACTGGTAGTTAGCCAGAGCAGATAACAGGGAATTAGGCTATTAATCTGCTTAACAAGGGCATATACTAAAGTAGTTTAAATTGTGCTAGTTTATAATTCTATTCTTATATAAGAGGAATTCAAATTTAGCAAGACATGCAGGGGTAAAAAAAGGCTATAAGCATACTAGTTCATTCAAAGTCCAAATACAAGTGAAACAACTGTTCTATTTCAGTGTTTCATATAGTAATATACTATGGTCCAATGTAAGATGGGTTTATACTAGCTGAGATGGTATATATTTGATTGGTGTGCAAATGTAAATATTTCCATCTGCTTTTCTGATGTCTGATCATTGCCAGCAAATCAGTCACGAGGTTCTTCTGTTACCATACTATGAAAATACTTTCTTTTTTCCCAATTGAACATTTGTGTTGCCCACTGATATTTGTTCTGTGTAAGAAAGCAACTGTGCTATGTATGTGGCAGAACTTTTGCCACTCTGCTGTTCACTTACTGTAGAGCAGGAAATTCTCAGACTTGGTAACCTCTGAAACTGTAGGTCAGTATTGTCTGTTCTTGAACATCTATTGTCAGAAAATGTTGTGGATTAAAGCAGGAGAATAGAGGACTAATATTTATTTTGTAGTGTTTCTTATGGAAAACTTCTGCAGATAAAAGGTCATAATCCTGTTCTTGCTTGATTGAGGCTGGATTTTTAGGTTTTTTTTCCCCAAAGGAAGAATTTTTTATTTGGGAGAAAAAATGGTAGCATCAGCTTTGCATTAAATTGGAGATAGGTGGGTAGGTAATGAAAGAGAAGCAGAGTGGTGATAGTTTCACAATAGCAGAAATATACTCTATGTCTTGATCCTTTGACTAAAACATTGATAGTTCCCTGTTTTTCAGGTAAAACGGGATTTAATTTGGACAGTGAAAATCTGAAAATATAACTGTAGGCCATGTGTGAAAGTTTCATCTTGCTAGCGTGAGCAGCAACAGCAAGGTGAATGAAAACTGAGGATGTGTGAGGAGTTTATGCTATAGCTGAGAGCATATGCTGTTTTGTATTCATAACTATTGTTCACTGCAATAGCCATATCAAAGTAGTGCACACATCGTAACACATGCACAATCATGCCGTCGTTGTGCTGCCTATGAATACACAGGATGCTATTTGAACATTATCATTTGTCACCAGTGTGAATTAAGCCGTTCAGTAGGTCTTGGATAGCTAGCCAGCTGGCTACAGGGCATAAACCCACCAATTTAGCAGCCTTTACATTACTCATTGCACCAGAGGTGAAGCCTATAATTATTAGTAATTTGTTTTAAGAGATTCAAGGGCCAGTGCATTCACAGAAGAATCAACCCCCAGCCAGCCTTCTCCAATCTGGCTGTCAGTTGTTAGCCTGTGAAATTCATTATTACAGCGTGTTGAATACTGCTCAGCCATTTGCCGAATGGAGAGGGGTTTGTCTCTATATGAGTAAAATACCATCTTCTGACAGCTGTGTGTGTAGTCAGGGAAAGACAGGTTGTATTGACAATCGGCTTGGTCAGGTTACTGTGACTGATGGCAGCACTGCCACCTTGTGGATAATGTGGGGATGTGGAAAGTTTTGCTCATTTGCTCTAGAAATAAAGCGTTTATATTTGTGTAGGCTAATGTTTGCAGAAAGAAAATGGTGGTGTTATAAGCAAGGAACAAATATGAAAAGAACATAATTTCTAAATGCGTGTTGGTTCTTCAGCTAATCTGTATCCTATTACGCAGTTTACTTCCTTCCATTTTTGTTTCTTTTGTTAAAGAATGCATTTGCTACGAAACGCATCTAACAGTAGCGAAAATGAAAATTTAAACCTAACTTTCTGGGGTACAACTCTTTGTCTATTAGGGAAAAAAAAAAAAGAAAAAAGAAAGAAAAAGAAATGAGAAAAAGAAAACGAACAAAAAAACCCCCAACCAGCCCCAAACCAACAGAATAAACCTCCCCCCTCCTTGTCTTAAAGATTCTTGTAGAACAGATTGCTTGACTGTTGTGTCTTTGTATCTCTATCACTGAGGACTGCTGCGTGACCTATTGCTGTCATGCTTGTCTTCAGTTCTGTTGTGGATTAGGCTGGTTCACAACAAATAATTGGACATTTCTTAACTATAACCTAGGAAGGGCTGTGAGATGCACAACTGTAGAAATCTCTAGCTCACATTTGAGCTAGCTAGCCTTATCTCAGACTGTTTGCTGTTATGTACTGAAGACAGAGGTTTTCTTGTGCATGTCTGGTCGAAAAAAAGGCATAGGGAAAGGCTATTTGGGGATGCGTGCGTCAACATAACTCACTGAATTTGGTTAGTCTGGACCTATTTCTTTGTGCAACTCAGAAAAATAACTTTTGGAAGATGTCAGGTGACTTTTTATTGCTATTGCACAAGCATGCTGGCTCTTACTGAGAGTAATAAACTGGAAGAAGTGTTCTTAAACATATCATAAGATGGTTTGGGTTGGAAAGGATCTTTAAAGATCATCTAGTCCAAGCCCACTTGCAATGAGCAGGGACATCATCAACTAGATCAGACATATGTAAGTATATATACAATGATACGTACCCAAAGTTTTCTTCTGGAGCAGGCCAGACAGGAAGGAGGAAGAAAGGGCATCTTATCTTCCCTTTAGAAAAGGGAATTATTATAGCAATCCTGTGTGGTGAAACTCCCAGGGCTAGAACTCATACCTCCTTTTTCCTAGACCCAAAACTGTCTTCACAGTTTTGCATATTGTGAACTATTTACAATGATAGCAGACCAAGAGGAGAACAAAACAAGTAAGTTGGTCCTTATTTAGAAATCATATCACATACAGCAAGCGAACAACTGAATGGAAATAGTAGTTGAGCATTGCTAAGAACAAGAAAACCCAAATAACAACCCACAAAACCCAACCAAACAACGAAACAAAACCTCCCCAAACCCATGCCCAAACCAAACTACCAAACCTTTCTCTGACTGCTGATGCTAGCAAACATTCAGACTCTCTTTTGCAGGCTATCACTCCTTGGGTTGTTTTTCCTCTGATAGAAAGCAGAGGGCAAATATGTATTAAAAAAACCCCAAAAGCACAAAGGATGTTAATAGTTTCTTTTGAATGAAGCCCTAGAGCAGTGGCATAAGGTAGCTGTTTCTGCAAAGGAGCCAGAGGTATGTTGCAGGAGAAACATCCCTGTTTCCTCTTCTCAAAGGAAACAGCGCTTGTGTGTGTGTTTTAAAAACAAAGGCTCTGGCAGGTTCTGGCAGTTTTACCTCTGATGCTTTAAGCTGCTACTTCACCATCTGTCTTTGTTCCTGAAGGAGCTTGCTTTCCCTGTCAGCTCTTCAGCTCCCTCTGTTCCCTACCTAAGGTACTAGCTGTGGTATTGTGTTTGCTGGTGAATTAATCAACTACAGCAGATTCTGAACAGTGATGTTTGAGTAGTTTTACAGGTTTGCTTTTCTTGACTGTTGCAGAGCCGTAGCTTATCATAGAAGAGAAGACTGTAGGTGACAGTCAGTATTTAATCAAGTGCTCCCAAGCTCAAAAGGTTGTAATTTAAAAGACATCATGACCCATAATTGTTTTTTGGCTGTAAATGGAGAAGTATTGCACACATACCAAACTGCTTTTTCATCTCAAAGAAGTTGTAGTTTCAAGGATTTAAGAATCTTTTTCCAATGTTGCAGAGAAAGCAGCAAGAAAACAAGAATGGTGATGTTAGAGCATGGTCAGCAAACCCCCTAGCATTAGACAAATCAGAAGATGTATTGTCCTTGCCAAAAGGCAAATGAGATGATTATGAGAACACAGCTACGTCAACAAAAATTGGAAGACTTGCAAGGCAACTGGTCAGAGATGGTTTGGTTTAAAAAAGTCCTAGTTTTACAGAGCTGCAGTAAAATCCACTTAGAGCAATGCGATACCAAACAGGCGCTGGTGTCGGCCACTCTGTGCACTGATTTTCAACGTATTAGTTGAATTCAAAGTAATTCTGGTTTTGTATTTTCGTAATGCTGCTGGTTGCTAACAAGGTATTAGTCAGTCTTTTTCAGCTCTTTAAGTCAAACTGCCTACTATGATGTCATCTGCCTCTTTGCTGTAAAATATATCTATTCTATCCTGCTTCTCAGCTAATATTTTCTAAGCATTCAACTTGTTTTCTCAGAGGAGAAAAAGCAATCAACTTTATGACAGAATGCTGATGGACACCTGTACAAAACTACAGCACGAGAGATATCTTCCCCTTCAAATACTAGAGGAGAAATTTGGATTTCTTTTATGAAATTCATTTTTTAAAACTGGATTTGTGATCTTTATTGCTGAACATATCTTGTTTATTACAAGTAAGATACCCTTATTTACATTTAGTGAAGTCAAGGAGTGCTTTCTTCTAATTGAGAACAGCTGGGTGTTCTGTGCTGTAGGGGATGATGATATGCTATGTCCTAGCACTTAGTTTAAAATCGGTAATGATATTCAATTGTCATTCCACAGACATTATGATGCTCAGATGCTAAGGAGCAGATTTTGCTATTTAAAATTCCATGTCCTAGTAGGTTCCTGATTAAGCAGTGACTTTGTGCAGAGCCTAGCAATATGTTGTATCTGGGGTTCGAAGTCTGCATAATGATTTGTATGTTCAGGCTGGGAAGCTGAAAGATGCAAAGCAAATTAGAATCATAGAGTACTAGTAGCTTGGAAGAGATGTCTGGAGGTCATTTTGTCTGACCTCCCATTCAAAGCAGGACCAGCTTCAAAGTTAGATCCAACTTTGTCAAGATCATGCAGTGGAGACTTACACAGCCAGAATTAGAATCCCAGCATTCCTTTGATGTAAAGCTGGTGAACAAGTCACCAGAATCTGTTTCACATACTCCATCTGTGAAGCAGAGATAATTCTTGCATAAATACCTGTAAAGTATTTTGATCTCTCTGGGTAAAATAAAAGCTGTAGACAGCAGTGGTTCACTTAGTACTAGGGTAAAATGATCTTTTTGGGTTTTTTTTTCCATCCTGTTCTTGAAGATGTGGAGGGCGTAAAAAAGAAATCTTACATTTCCTGTCAGTATCAATGAGGATTACAAGTACTACTAATATCCTTTTCATTGAGTAAACAGGTCAGATTCACTTTTCCTAGCATTTTGCTAGTCGGAGGTTGAATTGCTGTTTTTGTTGTTTAGCCACTTAGGGAGATGTTGTGTTTGACTGCAAAAGTTCTGAAAGCTTCATGAAACTATTCATATCAGAGAGAGCAGAAATACGATCTCATGACATTACTTATGCGAGCTGAAACAAAAAGGTCATATTCTAACTGCTGATTTTAGACTTCTCTCTGAACACTGATAAATAAATAAGGCGATTTGAATAGTGCATGTAGTGACAATGGTTGAACAGGCAGCTAAATCCAAACAAGAATCCCCATGCCAAAAGCAGAGTTGTGTGTATTAACTGAGCAGAAGGTTACTGTTTTCTGGGATTCTGTCGTACTTCTAACACAAGGGTTAAGTCTTCTATATGGAGCAATTGATTCTCGAAACACTATCTGAAAGCCCTTCTTGTTTTACTAAGCCCTCAGATCTGTTGCAAAGGTGAGGAAATTCACAGAATGCTATTTGATTAAGATCATAATGTCAAAGACAAGAATAGAAGTAGTATTACACCCTCTATGTTGTTGTAACTCACGTTTCACCCTTCTAGAGTTGATTGGCAGAGCAAGGACAGGGCAACCATATCAAGAGGCACAGAATATGGGGGCTACGCATGAAACACAGGGATCACAGCAGATGTGAGGGATTCCGAATAGCAAAGCCAAGGCTAAGGTTGCCAGGAGGATTGATGATGGAAGACATGTAATATCTGCTCCTCTCCTCTTTAGTTTTCTCAGCAACACTTTTGCCATGATTTGGCCATGCCAAATCAGACTTCTCGAAGATACTTTGAATTTCCTGTCAGGATTTTTCAGTTTCATCCGCCTGCTTCTGAGCTATTTATCTTCTGCCTTGCTATTTTGTTGTTTCTGGTATTTGCAGTATTTCCTAATATATATTTTCTTCTGGTAATCTTAATTGTTATGCTCTTTTACTTCTCTGCCAACTCAGGAATGGCAAGGCATGCAGAATACATCACGTTTGTCAGGAATAAGTCAGGTTTATGCTTCCTATAATTAGGAAAATATTTAAGTGTAGATGTAGTGCTTGCATTTCCTGATACACCACTTCAATTCAATTAACGTAGGTTTTATCATTATTCTTTATTTGCTTCCCACCAATTGACTTTCAAAATTTGAAACCATTCAGACAAATCCCTGATGGATATGGCCATTAGTCTTCTTTTCCTAGTTTAGGTTTTTGTTTTCTGGTGACTTCAGGCAATACTATCCCGCATATGTGAACTGAAATTCAAAAGGAGTTTATTAAATAATTAAAAAAAATTTCCAATTGCCTCCCCCCCGCCTTTTTTTTTTTTTCCCTAAGGAAAAATAAAATAATAATAAAAAAAATATGTTTAAAATGATGTTTGGGTGCAATTTATAACCTGGGATGTTTCCAGACCACAGCTTGCTCACCTCCTGCACAGAAAAAGGTTTAGTTCCATTATTAGGCTAGTAACTGGAGCTGAATTTACTTACCAAATAATCTCAAGCAGTGTTTTGTGTTTGTTGAAATGGTAGCATGTTTGCCCTTCTTTTCTTCTACAGCTTGGTATCTCTCAATGCATTCATGTCTTGGAAAAAAAATACCTCTCTGCTGAGTTCAGAAGTTCTTGGGTATATATGGTCATGTTTAAAAGTCCTCTCATACCTACAGTCAATATAATGAGTTACATCTCTCTGCCACTTGATGACTTGCCAGTTCTGTTCTCAACTTGCCTCACAGAAAATATAAAGCTTTTATGTTTGTATTTTTTCAACCTGTCTCACAGTTTGCATAAAGCTGTGCAATGTTTCAACCATTTGATGCGTCTCATTAATTTCAGCAGCCCCCTCATTTATTAGAAGTCCCTCATTGTCTCTAATTTTGTTCTTTTCATTACTTGTTATAATGCATCCAATTTTCTCTAGACTGATTTGACTGCACTAATTCATTCTGCATTTTGGCTGCCCTTCCCTTTGCTGCAGTAACACACTTTACATTTGTATTCCGTTGCTTACATTACTCAATTTTCTTTTAGTCTTAGATTCACAATTAGTCCCTGATTGCTTCCTATTCCTTGTATTCTTTTACAGAATTTTTTCTATGGAGCTGATAATATCACATCTTGCAAAGGAGTGTTCACGAAACATTCCAATTCATTTTTGTCGAACTGAAATGAGAAATCACACAATTGTCAGTTTTTGGCAACTCAATGGGAGTCAGTAATTCCAAATGGCTAGCGCTCTGAGTAGAGGTTATTCTAGGCAGTCTGAATGGAGGTTACTAATGTCAGTTTTGTGTTTAAAACTCCAATGAAATAGAAAGATACTAGTAATCGACTGTCTAGCAGTCTATTAATCATGAATGTGTGTTGTTGTTTTCCTTGAAATTCATTCCAGTGTATTTGCAATTTGTAACAACCCCTTTCTGCTTTTTGTATCAGGTGTCAAATCAGGTGAGCTTCACATTGCCTGATACTGAATAGGTTTACTATTGTATGCTTCTGAAATGCAGAGGGTGTTAACAGAGAAGATGGACAGCTACTGTACTGCAAGTGCTCACCCCAGGGGAGGACTAAAGGTCAAGAATCTATTGCAATCCTTTCACGTGCTTTATAGTTTAGGAGAGCTGTTTACACTCCACCAGTGGTTTAACAGGATCTCTTCAGACCAAGACTCCCTGCCTATGGGAAGAATTATTTTACCTCTGGATGAGCTCTCTGTGCTGTGCTAACTATTGGATCTGGGAACAACTTGTTCCCAGCTGACCCTAAAACATAGCAAGAGTTGTGGATCAACTTCTGAATTAACAGAGCAAGTGTTTATCGTTAGACACCTAACATCAAGCCTTTATGGACTGAACTTTGTTGAATCTGTCTTTGGTATTCTATATTCAGTTTCTTCCACATTTTCCTTCCTTCATATTTCTGTCCTTCGTCTCTTTCACCTTCATTTTTCTTATCTGTTTGGTACAGGCAGCAGTGCTATGGTCAGGCAAGCAGGGATTATAAATTTCTTTAGCTGCAGGAAAAGTATAGTGACTGACTGGAAGAACTCAGTTTGCTTATGCTGTTCAAGGTAGCTTTCAAACTGAGCAGATCAGATGTTAGTGTTGCATCAAATAGTGCTAATGTAAGACAAGTCAGGAATGTGTGATGATAGGAGAGGTGTGATCATTATTAAATAATGCACTTTTAAATTTGTCCTACCAATGTTGTGGACAAGGTTATGAAAATCTTGGTGGGAAGGGACTAAACCACTGCAAAACTGCAGGGTAAGGAACTATCCCAAGGACACGCACCAAGAATTTAGGAAAACTCTCTTAGAAATCTGGTATGCTTGGGGGGGGGGTGCATTAGAGAATGATCTAATGATGAATGTTTGTTGCACTAACAGAGAATGCAAGATCTTCCTGAAGATCTGCTACATAGCATTGGTGTTTGCCCTGGCTAAGCACTTGAATTACATTGTGAACAACTCTGCTAGATTTCTTTTGACATCTGCCTTCCTTTTTGCTTTCTGAGAGGATTGTGCTCAGTGGAAAAGGTCTTGGATTTAGAGTTTAGGAAACTCTGTAACAACAAATAGCAAACTGAAAGGATTAATATGTTTCTTTTGTCTTCCAAATGAATTGTTTGCATGTTTAAGGAGTGAAATAAATTCTATACAAATCAGCAAAATAGATGAAAGAAATTGTCTGTTTAGATTCTAGCCAAATAAGCATGTTTAAACCTAAGCTTTTTTTTATTTCACAAAACTTCCAATTAAATGGGACACTGTCAGCACCAATTTGCTCTTTCAAAGGAACATGGTTCAGCATCTCTGCCCTGTAAACAGTCACTTTTTCTTTCTTTTCTGCGTGTCTGAAAATTTGCCAGCAAAAGTAGATAGTTGTAGTTAGATGTCCCAGGAAAGGGGATTTGATTGAGTGTTACCTGCTGGAGGTTCACAAGTCCACTCTGCATCTATCAGCTATTATCAGAGGTTAAAGGAATGTGAGGAATAAGACTATGAGCGGCTTTACCCTTGGGGGTCCTTTCAAAACAGATTCAGTTTATGTTCCTAGCATTTCTACAGAGATACCTCAGAAATGACTTAACTCTACAAAAGCTTGTGTTGCTCTCTTACACCATTGTGGGTTGGTGGGTGGGAAGGTGGGAAGACATGGCTGGAGTATAGGGCAGATTAGGCTCATTTAACTGTGGGCATTCAATTCAGGGAGATGCCTACAAAATCCTACACTTTCAAGTTAGGCAGCAAAATGTGTGATTACTCTGATTTGTGGACTCCCCTGTGATGAATTATCTTCCTTGTCATCCATGAACCATAAAAAAATATTGAATCTTCACCCTATACAAAAAGCTAATAGTTTTGAATGTGCATCTACAGGTGCTCTAGTTTGCACACCATTTACAAGAAGAGATTTCATATAACTAAGATACAATTTTCTATAATGCTTTATGCAATTAGTCATTAAAATCCCTTCAGGAAATGGCTTTGTATTATATTATTCTATAAATAGGCTGGCTTAATAAAACTGTTCGTTGAATCTCTGTGAGCAATTTTGTCATTTAAAGTGTGTTCATGCAGTTTTTAGACTCTCAGTCAAACTAGTTTAATTTAATCCAGTTGCTAACTTATGTGTTCTGTAAATCATTCTTCTTCCCTGGGTATCTTTGCTCTGCAAGTGGAAGGGAATACATCATCTTAGATATGCTTCTAAAATTGGCTTTAATTGCTGTACTGTTCCATGTGAAAAGTTAGGCTTCTTTAATACCATAATTTTACTGAATCTTCAAATATGTTTAAACATAGTTGCTGCACACAACATGCATCACAGTATTGGTGTCCAGCTACTTGAAAACTAAAGAAGGTAGTTTGTAAATAAGATGCTGACGGTAAGGAAGGAAGCGGCTTTCTTAGACTGGTGGAAGGAAAACTTTCCATCTGATCTAGTGCAATTTTCTTTTCCTTTCTTCAGAATACTGTTAAATTCTGAGTTGTTACTGGTCTCATGTTGGGTTGCATTGATCACTGGAGAACTAGGTTTGGGAGGAAGCCTGCTGAGAGGAAAGATGGAAACATTTAATGAGCTGTGTGGGACAGACTGTTAGAAGAAGAGACATGTATGGTTTAGTTACATCAGGAGGTAAAACATACATAAGAATTCAGTAAGTTATGTGGATATCACCTTCATTTATTTATAACAAATGCCAAATTTACCATTTCATTAGGATACACAGCAGCTTATCTCTTTAAAAAACAAAACAAACACACCAACAAAAACAAAAAGCCCAACACAAACAAATCCCCCTCCCAACAACAACAAAACCAAAACCCTCATAGTATGTTGTGTTTAAGAACACATACATACAGTTTTATTTCTGGCACAGTTCTATTGTGCTGAATCCTAAGTGTGCCATAACACAATGTCAACAGTGAAACTTCAATGGGAAGCACTTCTTGTACCAATTTTCTCGTTGCACTGATTTCTTTCTTTAATTACAGAAATGAAGATTACCGAAAGGAGATGGCATTTCAAGTGTACAAAACAGAGCACTTGATGCCTAAACATCACTAAAAGCTGTAGCACTGTGTATTTTCTATTCTTCTCCCTTACATTTTCTTAACAAAACCTAAGTAAGACCTAAAATCAGATGGCACCTGCACTTTACAACTGATCAGACTTGTAGTTCCTAATAGTTATGTTTTCATCATTGCTGAGTTATCTTCATGCAAATTCCCCCACAGATGGGTGTTGATCACTGTTTATGTGATGTTTATCACTGCAAAGGCTGTGTTTGAGGTTCACCACCACCCTTTAGTTGAGGTCAAATTTGAATGAACATCAAAATGTTGATGTTTGTTTGTAATGCACCTGCTGTGTGCAGGATAGAAACTGGTCAGCTGGCCATCCTCATGGAGGAATTAAGAATTAAGCAAAAGAAAACAAAAATAACAACAATGTTTTTTTAATGTGAAATTGTTCCTAATGTTGTTTCTAAGCATGCCTTTGAGGATGGAAAACAAAGGTTACTGTGACATTTTGAAAGAGGTGATGTAAGTGTGAAATACAGATGAGAGTGGACAGTTAGAGGTTGTCATTTAGGGAGTGCTGAACCATTATTTGTATTATATAAACTCTCACTTGGAAATGTCTCTGTACCAGAGAAGATGGCAAAGGAGTTGCCAGTTTTAAAAAGGACTTAGGAGAAGATGTGGAAAATTCCCAACTGGAGAGTCTGAAGTGTCTACAGGGCAGTGAAGCCATAGATAATTATAAGGTATTCACGAAGAGCTAGTGTAGCTTCTGCATGGGATATTTATGTCTCACAACTTTGCTGTAGTTCCCTGAAGGAATCACTGTTGTGCTCTTGACAAAGCTGATCTAATTGAGCTTGACTTTAGAAGGCTTTCAGAAATCCCTCCAAAATACTTGAGGAAACCAGGTCTTCACATGGATTAGTAACAGTTGAAAAGGTAGGAAACAGAAAGTACAAATGTCCAGTTTTCTTGGTGTAGCATTTTCACCTGGGAAATTCCACTGAGATCTGCATTAAGGCCCATTCTATTCAGCATAAGCAATCTAGGAAAGAGAGTAAAGAGGGAGGTGACTACATTTGCTGATGGCATTAAGCTCTGCAGAGCAGTAAAAAAGAAAACTTACTGCAAAGAAGAAAGGTTTCTTGACACTGAGTGATAAAATGGCAGATTAAATTCACTGTAGAGAAAGGTACAGCAACACGGATGAAGAAAATACATTCTTTATATATGTTATGAAGAGTCCTGAATTAGCTGTCACCATTCATGAAAGAGATACTGCAGTTATGAGTGTTTTTATGAAATGCTAGTGCAGTGCTCTGTGGCGATTACAAAAAACCGGAGAGGTGTTAGGAATGATAAGGACGGAATAGAGAACAAAACAAATACCATAACTTTCCTGATCTCGGAAGCTGATAGCAGAAGGAGGAGCATGGAGGATTGAAATTGCAGAATGACTTCTGACCTAATGATTCAGTCTGTGAAAGTCTGCTGATGGGGACTGTAATAGGATATATAAAATGATGAGTGACACTGAGAAAACAGATAGGGTCCAAGTGATTGTTGCTTGTTCTGGTCTGTGAAAGAAGGGCCTCAAAACTAACTGTCAGGAGGTTCAAAACAAAATGAACAAACAAACAAAAGTGTTCATATGTTGTGCATCTGAACTGTGGCTTTTGCTGCTGAAGGATGTTGTACATGCCAAAGGGTTTGCACATGTTCAGAGTAATGAAAGAAAACCTAAGTTTGTTAAACATGGTGATTAGACTTCTAGGTGATGAAGTTAATTCCTCAAGTCAAAGACCACTTGGAAGCTGGAGTAGTACTGGGGTATGTCACTGCATCTTTGTTCTGTTCCGATGTGGTCTTCCCTAAGCATTTACTATTGTACCAGTGCTGGAGAGACTATTTTTATGTTCTCAGATATTGAAGATTACAGAGTAATTTTTGTAAGCTGCTAATTTGTGTTTGTACAGTATATAACTAGCTAGAACCTAAGCAAGCCCTTCTGTGTAAACTAGCATTTGGTGACATTAAGATAGAAAAACACACAGATGCTATGTTGTGGGACATGGACAAACAAGAACATGGCACAGTAACATACAGAAGATGTGTCAGAATGGTGAGGCTGTGACTTAAGGTTGATTTCTGTAGTATTCTCTGAGGTCTTAGTTAAAATATACGATCAGGGCACTGCTTGAGCTAAAATTAAGTTCAAAAGTGTTAAAGTAAGAAAGGGAGATTTTTGTCTACAATTAGTAGTAGTAAACCTATGTAATTCTTTTACTAGTACAGTTTTCTGTTTCTTGTAACAGCTTCTTTAAGCATTATGGTTGCTGAATGGGATGAATGTGGGGATCTGCTGGTAATCAGAGCTGGGGAGTTCAGCAAAATAGTGAGAATCATGGTCCTGAGGAAGTGTGGGCCATAGAAAAGCAGAGCAGAAAACATACCTGTTCCCTGCTGGCGCCAAGATTGTCTAGAGGATGTGCAGGCTTTGCTGGTTTTATGCAATCTGAAGCTAGAAACATGTTCTTTTTAAAGAGGGAAATATTCTACAGAGAGGATGAATCTGTTCGACCTTTTTGAAGAAGATTGTTTTGAGATGGAATTGATGTGGTATAGATATAATATTAACATTAATTATTAATTAATATTATATTATGTTATATAATTTTATATTATGTTAATTAACATTAACATAATATTAATATTATTATATTCTTTTAATGTTCTGTATGTGGGGATTTTCTTCCATAGCAAAGTTGGGTGAAGTTAGCTCTGGGCTTTCTAATGGCTGAAGGATTTTTCTGCTAGTTTTCCTATTCTGGGCAGTTAGTGTGTCAACAACTTACCCTTTTGAAACTGGTTTGTTTGGTTTTTTCCTGGGAATCATAAAGGTAATTTTGAGATGACTTGGATAGCTGGTTTTAGTTACGTTTCATGAGTGTTTGTTTCCCTTTGGAAATGTTCACTCCTTCCCTTAGGTGTCACTATTTATCATTGCTAGACTTCCACAGGCTCCGTATTTGGCTGAATGGAACAGTTTTGCTCTATACTTCAGGCATCTTGGCAAAGTGTAGTGTGTATAGCCTGCTCTGCCAGTCTGTGCTACCTCACATACTTGTCTCCCTCCTACATCAGAGAATAGCAGTGACAGCCTGTGTAAGGCTGTTACCAGGGATCTATATTAGTGCAATGTTAGGAAAGATACCTTGCCAGTAATTTCTCAGTGTGGGTTATGTCTTAAAATTAGGTTAATAGTTGCATATAGTTTTATTCATGAAAAAGGGTTATATTGCTAGTGAGCATGAAATTTCTCAGAAAGCTAATTTTTAAATGTTGTTTCTCTGTCTAGCTTTTTAACTTCAGACAGATTTAGACTCTGAATTTTTCCCTTTGTAAGTCAACTTTTCTTTCCTATCAGTATTTTAATAATAATAAAAAAGGCTCATGTATATTAGCAATGGAAAAAATTACTGTCAGCACTTACCATTTACCTAAGAATTAATTCTTATCTCAAACCATCTATCTGATGGCTTGAGTCATAATACTGACTTCCAAGCAAGCCCTGTAATTTCTTCCTGCTTCATGCACTGCATGAAGTTGTGTGCTTTGGCATACAACTTCGAAACTTGTAAAATTGCCAAAGAGAGACTTATTTTACCTGCCATGACACATCTATTCCTACAGTGAATATCTGACACTGTCACATGAGGAACATTTGGTTATTTACGGTTGTGTTTTCACCCATTACAGTAGTTGATACTGCTTAGTAAAATCCTTGCTGTGTGTGCAACAAAGGTGGCAAGCTGTCTACCACCACATCCTCAGGAGCTTGCTTGCTTGTAGGAGTTGCAAACTGTAGTTGAAAACAATTCCTAGGGCATTTCTGGGAGATGTGGCTCCTGTGAGGAGCTGAATCCTTACCTATTTGGTGTGGCCCAGCCTGTCTGACACCCAGCATTACCTGTTCTTGTGGGTGGTGCTAGCTCTCTACAGTTCCCAATGTGATGGGGAAATTTCCTCTGGTTTCTTGAACTTTCTGTAGCAGGCAGCTCGCTACTACATTTCTGTTAGAAGAAAACTTAATTATTCTTACAGGAAGCACAAAAATTTAGTAGATGCAAAAGCTGAACTGCCATACGTAAGAGTTTACAGTACTGAATATCGGCAACTTTATATAAAAATATAACTGAAAAAAAAGCTAATGAAATAAAAAGGGAAATGAATTGCAAAGGTCCAGGCAATTGTTTCAGATTTTATTTGGTTTATGATGTGAAGGTATTAAAGAAAATTTCTCTAAGGGTGGAGTCTGTTTTTAATCCAAGAATGACCTAGGGTTGTGATGGGGAGAAAAGTAGACCAGACAGGCTAGCGGATTAACCAGGGAAAGCTCTGGTATTTTTAACCATGCAAATAGCTAGTCATCTGTTTTGAAATAAAGAGGATTACTTTCGCTCGATAGCTCTGCGTTGTGTTTTTACTGTGCCTGGAGTATGAACCCTGCAGCTTCCAAATAAGGGAAAAGTGGCTGTGGATCACATCATAGCTTTAAGCTCCAGGAAGAAAATGCTGGGGTCATTTAGAATGTTTAATCCAGGTTTTGACAATTGTGTGCATGCTAGGTCATTGACTATATAAGCAAGAAATGCAGAGTGGATTTCTGCTTTTCTTATACGGCAGCTTTCATCTTCAGTAAATGGAAAATAAGGAACAAACCCCACCTTTCTGTCCGCAGGAAGAATTTCTTTTTATTTCAGCCATAACTAAATCAGAGGACCATCTGCATCTCCTGCAGGGTTAAACTCTCTCAGCTAGTTACTCCATCAGCTGGCAACAATATACATTTACAAGAAAAAGTACAGAAGCAGAATGGCTAGCACCATTTCTTTAAATCACAAAAGGATTTCTTTTTGCCTTGTTGCTGAAGTATGTTTCTTGTTGTAACTCTATTAACAATGCTGGTTCAGGAGAAATGTGGATTTGGCAAATCAGTAATTCTAACAGTTGCATATGGCAAAGAGCAAATTTTACCCCTGCTGAACAATCTGCAAATAAAAGCAGAAAAGTATCTGCAAAGAGGCTGTCCTTCTGCATTTGCACAGGCCAACCTGATCTTAGTATCAATAAAATGCTATTGGTACTAAAAGTGGTCTTTTTCATGAGTAGATAGCTTAGTGGGGATAGCAAGAAGAATTTATTACTTCAGCTGAAAGGAAGACAAAGCTCTGTGTCACCTCCACTAGAGCAGTGTCAGACTGAATTTGGGTTTTTGTGTCATATTTAAACTCGATCTGATACATTTCAAGAAGGGTGCTAATAATATACTCTTGTTTTTTGCAAAGCAGAAGACACTGGATAAAAGCATTTCTAATTGCTAATGGCAGTCAGGTCTATTAAAAGCAGAACAAATTGTCTTGTATGGACTGTGAGTGTAATTAATACTTGTGGGGTTTTTGTTGTCTTTTTTTCTGTTTTTTGGATTATTTTTGATTTGTTTGTTTGATTCACAGTCACTGGCCATGGGCACTTTTACAACCTTTTCTCCTTTCCCTGTGCTAGGCATTAACTTTATTCTGCATCCCCAGTCACATGACTTTGTATCTTTAATCTTGTGCATGTCTTTGGTATTTTACTGAAAATATGTATTTTTCCAAGTACTTATCATCAAGATACAGAGGTAGAAAGCGTGTTTTGAGACTGTTTCCAACTGTTTTGTTGAGTGCACCCTAATTAGAAAAAATGTCTGGCCAAGTTTTCTCTTTTGTGGTGTTTGGCTCCTTTTAAATCTTGGCTTTTAAGGTGTTCTGAGAAAAGCATGACAACATTTATGTATTGGCTATGGAAGTACAACGCTATGAAAAAGCGTTCTGAAGAAACCTGATGTCTCTTCTCAACATCTCCAGGAATTACCTAATTATAGATGATAGTGTCTGCCACTAATGCTTAGAGAAATATTTCTTAAGAGAACTGGGAACAATGCACTGTGAAATGTGAATAACAAGAACCAACTCCCTGCCCTGAACGCTCTCTACCTACTTATGCAGTGTGGTGTTTTGATTTTGTTTTAGTTCTGCTCCTATGAAGTCATTCTTAGAACTTTAGAGAGTCCTGGTTTGATTATTTTTGAAAGCTTGAGTTTGACATTACTGCAATGACAGGAAGGGGAGGAATCATGGTGTGTGTGGGAGTGGAACAGCAGTTATGCCCTCACCCTTCCTTACCCACTTGGAGATTTCTGTTTCAATGAATCTGATACAACCATGCACGTTTTTAGTGATTGAAGCACTAAAAGCATACTGGTCAGCATGAGAGTGACCACTTTCTGGTCCCAGATACGCATAGCAAACCAGAGTCTAGTCATGTGATAATGAGCTTGTGGACTTGACCCATGGATGTGCTTTTAATATCTTAAGAAAACATTTTCTTTCAAGAACAAAGGCTGTGCCTTCCTATTCAGCATAATCCAATGATATACCTTTGACACAAGCACATTTTGATTTTGTCTGTAAGTTCAATTACAACTGGTTTTGTGTCGGTATACGTAGACTGATACGTGGGATTTTTTCCTGTCATGGATCTAGTTTTTCACAATTACTTGCCTGCTTTAATTAAAATAAGATTGTAAGCTGTCTGACTGAGCGACCTTTTAACCAAGAAATATTCTCTGGAAGTAGAGTTCTTCAGGGATTCAACTGTGCTTTGTTTAAGTATCCTTTGTCCTTGACTCAGGGCCTGTTTAGTCTCATGTGGTGTTGTACCCTGCTCCTTGGATCCAAGTATTTTGTATTTCCATGAGGCTGTTTTTGTTGCAGCTACAGGCAGTTTCTGTTGGCTGTGTAGACAGTTCAGTGAGAGAGGAAGGAGAAAAGAGTACTGTTGCGTTGGCTGAAGTGGGGAACTTAGCTTTAGGAGTCAGATCACTTTGAAGATATACTCTGCACTTCTGTTACCACCTCTTCTATGGCACCACATGCACAGCAAGGGAGAGTTATACCCCACTATGGTGTGGATGCTGGTCAAGAAAAGTAGAAATAACTTGAGAGAAACCAAGAGGAACTAGAGGAGTAATCCTCTTTGGGGGCAGACTTTGAATATCTAATCGAGTGACAGATGGGTAGATCTCCAAATGAGTCTGCCCTTTACCTTGACTGAATAAGATAGACAAGAGCAGGCTGTCAGTCCAGCTTCTGAGTTTTCATTTTGCAATACCTATTGAACAGGGTGAGGTGAATCCAGTTACTCAAGTATGTTTGAACTCTTGCATAACAAAATAAGAATTCCTTTCTGAGAGAGCTCTATTGCACCTAATGATAACCACGACTGGTATGAAAGCAAGTTTAGAAAATGCCAGGGACAATCCTAAATAATTCTCAGCAATACTAGTATCTATGCATCACACTAGCTTTTCTCAATTCCTATAGCTTGTTCTCTCAGCTTTCAGATCTACTATTGAATAGCCTGAATTCCACTTATGCACCTGTTTTTAAATAGAAAGCT
>JAVHNF010018235.1:0-14662 GCA_034783455.1 Micropsitta finschii | reverse complement strand
ATGTATTTTCTATTCATTTATAATTCATAGGAATTTACTTCTTCATTAGTGAGTTTTAGAAGAGAAAGGAAATGTTTTTTACAGGTCCAGTATGTATTTATGGTATTTATAACAGTTCAAAAGCTATTTGCTGATCAATTTATAAGTGTAAGAACACTTTTTTTTTTAATTATTATATTCAAATATTATATAGTAATATAATATACTGTTATATAATATACGGTTATATAATATAATATTCTGTTATATAATATAATATGCTGTTATATAATATAATATAAAATTAATATAATATAATATAATATAATATAATATAATATAATGTCTTTTATATATCTTTTTTGAAGGAAACAGATCAAAAGTGGACATAAGGATCAAAAGTGGTCAAGGAGGATGGATACTTCTTCAATATAAAGTAGGATTTTTGAATAGTCAATGTAAAATTGCAATAAACTTATCTGCAAATATTACTATTTGACCTCTGATCCAGTTCAAAGTCTGTGAAAATCCACAGTTACATTGAAAAAGACCACAGATTAGATAGATTTCCATAGAAAAATCTTTTTGTTGAGCCAGTGGATTATTCTGTTTACTTTGACTTACCACTGGCTCTACACCCTTCCCTTCAACTATGATGGAAATACCTGATTGCTGTTGGTAATGCTAGCAAAAGCCCATTCCCTATGATATATGAAGGAGCTCCCATGAAACCTAAGAGTTTGATCTAAACCTTCTTTAAATTAAGCTATAAACAACTATTTATCTTCTTAAAGAGTTTTCATGGGAAAATGAATTAGACACACCAAACTTTATGCTGTTAGCTGGTCATTAGTATTCCTGAGAAAAAAACCCAACAACCCAAGTTTGTGGGAAGCTACAACAGGATGCTGCGATATCTTTCAAAGCCTCTCAGCTACCAGGACTGGAGCAGGTGAAGCCTGTTCTAAAACATGCCAGGGCCCGTGGCCACACAAAGGCTTCATATCCACACAGCAAATCCTTGTTGCCGGCATCCCTTGGGCTAATACAAAAGCAGCAAGCTGTTTGCAGCCCTGGTTCTCTCTTCTTAGTGTTTGTTAGTTCTCCCTGTGAGCCATGGCTTTGCATTTAGGGCACCAGCACTTTTTGGCAATAGCAGCTGAGACAGTACAAAGCTGAGCTAGGGCTTTCCCAGCTAGGAACTTATGGAGAAGGAAAATCCATCTGCTCAGTTTTGTACTTCCTGCCCTGAACATGAAAGCAAACCACCCTCCGCTAATACCCCTCTCCTTGCAGAAGGCATCTCCTGGGAGTGTGTTTAGAGCCATTCTGCAATTGTGCAACACCAAGTCTGCTATCTGTATTACTGCAGCCAAACACACCCTGAACAAGGTGCAGTGAGAGGCATCAGCATCAACCTCAGGAGTACCTGGTACTTTCTGCACTTTGTTCCATAATGTGCTCATCTGACTGAATTTTGGTCGAATCCCTAATGAGATTGCTAAGTGTAGCTGTTATTCTCAGCTACACTCATAAACCCAGTTGAACAGAAGTAGCTGGAGCAATTTAAAAAAGACAAATAGTGTAGACCAAAAATTCTGGGTTCACTTTTGCTGTATTAATTGTCCTCTGTACAAAACAATAAATATAATTTTCTTCTGCAAACAGAATAATTCCAGCAGAAATACAGTGTATTCTGTAAAATCAATATTAATCATTTTCAAATTGTTTGCTTGTTGACCTTCTGAGGACAGCAAGAAATCCTTAGGGCAGAGCACAGAAAAAACATTCAGCAACAAGAAAATACGTTTGGCATTTTTTGCCTCTTACATTTCACATTTGACCTTTAGAATACCGTTGTCATTTATTCACATAAAGGCCATAAACTGTGATGAATAACCAATATCTAATCCGTAGTCATGCTTGTGTTGTAGAATTCTGAAACTACCTGTGAATTGCATTAAATGACCAATAAGATGGTTTAAACATTTTAGTACCTTATTTTGTGATTTCTTGACTACTTCTAATGAACTGTGAACCATGCAAGCATGAAGAAAAGCCCTACAATTCCTGTCCCCAAACACAAGTCAGTAGCAGAAAATGAAGTCCAGACATGTAATTTGGGGTGATTTATTATATTCTTTCCAGCATATTATCTTGTTTTATTTTACTGAGCATGCTCAAAGTGTTCTTATTTTATCAAGACTTCTCTCACGCTGCTTTTACAATGATGGAATCTTCATAGCAGTGATTGGATCCTAGGGAGAGGATTATATTGCTCCTGTTCTGTGAAGACTCTCCTTCAGATGACTGTTCATAAATGAAAGTGCTACTGGAGTAGTTAAAGAAGACATAAGCAGTCTGAGATTTAATTGAATTATATAAGCACTAATCTAATCACTGTTAAGAAGTATAAACATGTTAAATATTACTACTAACTCTATCCTTTCTAGTCCTGGGGTAAAATCTCAGGTGTTAGCCACCCCAGGTTTTTGGCAATATGCTACAGTAGCAGTAGCAGCTATTGCATCAATTACTTAGCCATCAGAAACTAGAACTTTATTTGCCTCTGTGCATCCCTCTGAAGGCTGATTTGCACCTCAAGGGCAGTTTGTCTGAACAGCAATTTCACTGAGATAAGGTTTACTGGGAGTAAGGAAATAAATAGAGTAAACCTATGAATGCTTTGTTTAATATGCCTACATTTATATTTTGTGCAAATGAAATGAGACAGGAAGATCTTGAATAATGTTACAGAAAGAAAACACTACTACATGTATTTTCTCCAGAGCACCCTGTGGTTCTGATTCCAGAATCACATTTCTAACCTCCACATTTTACTCAACTACCTATGTTGTCCTTGTCTCCCATCTGATTTTCCAGCTTTTGAGACATAAAGGCATCTAATGCTTTTTGTTCAGACGCGCTCTCTTCTTTTGTGCTGAGATATGTGAACAAGAACATGAGCATGCATGCACCATGCTCATGAACAGAGCTTTGAATTAATGTTTTTATTCCAAGTCTATTTATGGAAGAATATTAGAGTTTTTAATTATCTTTTGATGGTTTATCAAGCCACTTAGTAAGCCCAAAGAGGCTATGTTTTCAGAGCATCCTTGTATCAGATATGATAAGCCACATTTATTATGCATTGACAAAGTATTTTTCTTTCACTGGGCAGTGTTTTTCTAGAGCTGCTTCTCACCAATTCACTTTATAGTTTTCTTAGATATTATTTCCCTGGTAAGATGTCTGGCATGTCTTTGTAGAGGCATTATCATGGATAGAGATGAAAAGGCTTCAACAAAGTAATTGAGGAATAACATAGATAGCTACTGAGTTCCTGTTTTTAATATTTTGGCCATATCCTGCCTTTCTGCTTTTTAATTATTTCAAAAAGCACCTTTAACATATACTGAGACAGAGAGATAATATTCTTTTCAAAGCATGGAATTACAGGCTGCAGTTTTATAGCTCATGGCAAGCAGCCTAGAGGACTTATTAATACTTGATGAATCCCTCTTAACATCTCAACATTGAGGAGAAGGCAAACAACACACTGGATGATTGATGCTGTGCCTGCCAAGGAGGAACTTTGAAGCATTATTCTCTCTTAAAAAAAAAAAAAATCTAAAAAACATCTTGTCTGGATGTGATCCTGCAGTAGCAATAGCATGGGCTGAGCAGAGACACAATCTCTGCCCTATTGTACAATAGAAAGTGCATTAACAAATAGTGTAATACAGTAGCAAGGTTTTCAGCCTTTCGTCTCTGCCTCCTCCCTACCCACAAAGTTCCCTAGGTCTCTATGGCACACTACTTTCTGGCAATGTTTGTTTGCATACCATTGCCAGGCTGTAAGCTGCGATGTGAGGTGGGCAGAGATGGCTTGCCTTTTGCTTCCCCGCTACAGGGCAAGCACAACAAGGTGTAGGGGTAGAGCTGATGAGGGAGACAGTAACCACCAGGTCCTGCTTGTCACCAGCTTCATGTATTTAGCAGCTGTGTGGGCTGACCTGAAGCCTAAGAACACCTTTTCTGACATCTTGAAGGTATTCTGGGAAGTTTGGGTTCAAAATGCCCCTCTTCAGATACACATCATAACTTAAGCAGACAAATATCAAAGATGTATATAGGTGCTGAAACCTAATCATTGCTGAGCAAAAGAATATACAAATGAAAACTAACATTATCACCACTCTTAAGTATCATTTACTCTTTGAACCTTGTAGTTCCAAACAGCCTGTTATTCTCCTCTTTCATTGCTTTTCTGCTCCAAATCATGGACTGTCTGTCTCTTCTGCTGTTTCTTCTTGCTCTCCTCAAATGTCCTGACATATATACCCTTTGTCAGATGAAGCACATGGTCAGACTTACTGAGCTGTATGCTTACCCAGCCCTTGGAAATTAGGCTTGAGAGATCCTTACCTAAGTGACACCATGTGGACAGAGGATAATGCACATTTTCTGCAATTAGATTGTTTGTACCAAAAAATTGCAGAAAATTTTACTCTTTTACTGGAGTGAATCCATCATATGAATGAAGCAGACAGACCTATATTTTCTTCTAAATTAAATTTTTGGTCACACAAGAGTCCCTCATATCAAACAGAATCCATAAACAGCACATGGGCTCCTCAAAATACAGGAACCAAATTGCACCTCTGCTTTGTAACCTGTGTGCCAAGTCTACTTCAAAAGGGATGCTAGTAATATATATTTAAAAGGTATGGGCATTTCTACTGCCATGGCAATAGTCGACTTCAAATAAGAACAGTTTCAATAAAATACAATTTAATTTCAATTAATTCATCTGGGTCAATAAATTTGCCTTTTTCTTATTTCATTTTGGTTTTGTAATCACAATATATTGGAGCCAAAAAGGAAAAATAAATAATTCTACTCCAGGGCATAATGAATTATTGCTTAAGGCAGCTAGATCAGTATGAATCTATATAGGAAGCCAAAATTAAATCAGTACATGAAATATATACTTAGAAAAAGGGATTTTGGCAAATGCTGAAATTAGTATTGGACAGAAAAATGTCTAATGGTCTGAATCACAATCTTTAATTCTCAGGTCAATCCCTGATCTAAACAAATTGCAATTTAGGATCTGAATTATGTAAGCAAATAAATCCAATAAAGAAAACAGCTTGTTACAGCATTTAAATCCTGATCATATGAAAACATTTGTTACACAGACCAGACAAAGGATTTCTGGAGAACATAAAGTTTCTTCCCTCAATAATAGCATGAAAGGCAAGTCCAATAGAATCAATTCATGTACATGGATAATTCACAACCAGGAAAATGTGAAGCTCAACAGACACCACTTTTCCCAGCTCTGAAAGCTGATATGTTGGAATAAAAGGACCTTTACTTTTTTTTTTTGTCATGTACTGTGTATTGTAGTGAGTGGACAAAATTAATTCTTAGGTTACACAAATGCAACTCCTCTTGCACTCAATGCTGCTACACATTCACATATTATTTAACTTAATCCTTTCTGAAAAAAAATGAAGTTATTTCATTTTGGACTGCTTAATGCATTAAATGTCCAATATCCCGCTGACTACAGTGACCTCTGCTCCTCTTCAGTATCTCCTGTAGTTTTCAAAATGTGAAAAACATGCATAGGCTCATAATGTTATCAGTGGCGATAAATTAGAAAAATGAAATTAAAAAAGAAAACAACATCCAAGAAAGCACCTGAGGCACCAGCCTTATTGCCAAAATCTAAGGGAAATTTGTGTCAAGAAACTGTGAAGGACATTCTTAAGATTTTTTATTTTTTTTTTTATTCCCTTATGACAGAAACCTTGCACCAAAACACTTCAGTTTTTCATATCACATTTGTGATTCTGTGTGTGGAGGAATTGGGAAATACTAGTATTCCAGCCAGTTGCCGTATTCATCAAGCACCAATAGGATTTTTTCAATAGGAATATGTAGAATAAATGATACTTAGGAAAGAGAGATGTCTAGAAGTTATTAGGGCTGTGGTACTCTTTGATGACATCAGGTCAAACTCAGTAATGAGCTCTGTTTCTTATTATTTTAATGATATAATTTGTGTGTGGAGCACTTCAGAATAAACATTTTCTCAAACAGTATCCATAGATTAATTTATTTTGCAGTTATAAGAGTTAAGTGCCTATCAAAATTATACAGGGTCTAACAGAAAATAATGTTGAGAGTTTACATGAAGACTAGTAAGGTTATTAGGACCAACATTTAAGTAAATCATAACTTGGTCTTGGTATGTCTAGACATTAAATATGTTTCTACTCTGAAAGCAGATTGTGTTAAACAGCACTATAGGATTATGTGCATTTTGCAACTCACACTTTCTTAATCCTTTAATATACATACACATTAAAAGGAATATATGTTTCTTCTAACTGAAAGTGAAAATTCTTCAGTGAGATATGAAATTCAATTTGACTTCTTTCATCTTTTGAAAACTACAGGAGATACAGGAGAGCATCAGAGGACACTGTAATCAAGAGAAAATTGGATGACAAGTAGTTAAAATAAGATGAAGTGAAATGCTAAACAAAGCAAAATCACTTTGGGATATTATGTTTAAAGAAAATGGGTGGGAAGATTTTCAGGACAGAATATTTTATCTTCAAGCCTGGGAGAAATTCCTTCTATTTTAGAAGATCTTGGATCTGAATCTTAGTCCAAAATGTAGGGAGCTTTTGTCTTCTGAACTGCTGATCTGAAAAGCTCAGTTTGTCACACTCTTACAAATGTCCATGTGTGAGCTTTATTGTTAGCTCCAATTAGCCTTTGATTAATATCACAAAATGCCATGTCTTCTTCATTCTGCTTGAAGTTTCTGTTGTTGAGAAAAAAGTTCTTTGAACATCATATTTTTCCAGCAATGAGAAACTGTATAGATAAAGTTCGTAAGTTTTTGCCTTATCTTCTAAGCTTTAATTAAGTTATTATGGCCTTTAGGAAAACACAACATGGTTAAAATTCACTTTGAGTAGATGAAAGTGAAACAAGTATCCCTAGGGATCACAAACCAATTAATAAAAGCAAAACAACAACTAAGCATTGCTCTGTTTAGGAATGAAGTGAATTTCATTTAGCACAGATGGGCAATGTGCAAAATGAAATTTAATGATGTAAAGGAAATCTTATCTCCAAGAAGTTATGAAATTATGTAAATAAGGAAACAACATTTCTAAAAGTAACTCGAAACATGCAAAGAAGCTTTGGCCTTATACCTTTATATATGTTAGGTGATAATAACAGCTCACAGGAGTAAACCATTAGCAAATACTAATGATGATGGATAAGATACAGCGCATGTAAAAGAATCACACTATATATTCTCTTAGGAAAATTAAATTCTGAGAATGAATCAATAAAAGGTAAGAAGATATTAACGTAAACCAGCAAAATTAAGTGAAGTAAAACTATTCACCACACATATAAGGGAAATAATGTAAAGAATATCCCTTTTAACCTGTGCTGTGGAGTCAAATACCTGAAACACTCTCCAGGTTTTGAGAGTTTCTGTAAGGTGCTATCTGAAATGCTTCTCTACTGAAATAGTGCTAATCAATAGATGTTATTAATTTCAGTATAATTTTATATTTTCCTCCTGCAGCTTTTTCTCTATAACAGTTGCTGCCTCTACCCCTTGTCAGGTGTCAGTATATTTATCTTCCAAATACTGAGTTATGTGTGTAGGCCATAAAATTAGAAGATAGTCCTTTTTTAGCATTCCTATATGTAAAACTGTTGTTTAGCTTTCATAGTGTTTTGCTTACTGCTGCACAATGCTATCAAGGCTTCTCTTATCCTTACTATTCACTAACTTTAAAGATGTATCTAACTTTGAGATAAGCAGACATAATCACAGCCTGCGCTTGCCTGACCCTGTAGCTCATGTGGCTGCTTTGCAGGCAGGTGTTGGGCAGCTGCATGAACTGAGCAAATGCAGTGGGCAAACCCAACCTGAATTTCCCCCAGCACCAAAGTAGCTCATGAGCTGTGGGTGCTCTGGCTGTGCCCCATAGCAGACTCTCAGGAGAGAGGCAAGAAGGGATCTAGTCAAGGAAGGAACTTTCTCTGGTTTCAAGCTTTGGTACTCCTGGGTCTTCTAGTTTCCATTCTTCTTCCACAGACTAAGCAAAGTTGGTTTCTCTAAGGTCATGAGGTGATGATACTAGAGCAAGGATGTAAGAAACAGAGGAATTCACATGGTGACACTGCCGATGTCACAGGGAAAGTCGTCATCCTCAAAAACGTCTTTCCTTGTGTTGTTCAATGATAAATGATGGCACTCCTCTGCAGGAAGAGCTACTAGCTTTATTGCTGAGGTAATGCTTCATATTTGTGAAGCTTTCCAGTGGAAATCTTCACACTTATCAGTAGGGATTGATTTTTGAGGAGGTTATGGTATTCACTCTCGATTTATGCTTTACATTCTGGAATGTAACTATATTTGCTATTTCTGAGACACCCTGCTACCTAAGTCTTTTTGACATGTTAGACATAAACCATGACATCATCTGCATAGCATGTGTGTAGAGTACATGGATTTCCCAGGAAGCTGTATCCTCTTGGAAATACACAGAACACAAAAACATCAGAAGCACTCCCATTTTTTTCAGACTGAGGCAGGTCCCATTCTCACGTTCCTAGACAGACTTTATTCATTAGATCGTTAACCAATTGCCTTCTACTTCATACTGATGGCAAACTAGCAGTTTTGAAGCAAGCTCTATTTGCCAGAAACAATCTCTGTGTCCAGCAAGTGCACAGTCATGATACAGGAGATGAATACAAAGGACAACTTTGTCAATGGCTTTTCTCGCAAACATTATCTTTAGTACTCATGTGCTGGATCAAGTAGCCCATTAAGGAAGATACTCAGGTTTGTTTGTCAATAAAACCAGCACTGTGTTTTCAATAAGTTCTATCTTTTCTGAACACGTTGTTTCTTTACCTCAAAGTCAACAAGTCCTGAAACACATTTTTTCTCAGGATTTCATTACAGTATATGCCCACAACTGCCTTTGTAGCTCTACTTTCCTGTTGATTAGGTGGAGTTACCTCACAGCAGGCCCATGGCAAATGATATATAATTTACTTTTTGCTAACACTCTTTTTCAGTGACACCACTTATACCACAAAGACTGTCTGTCCTTAAGAGTAAATTGTAATCCTGAAGTTATATTCCTATAACTGGAAAGTGTTACTCTCTCTTCTGATGTCAGTGGATAAAAGTCCCTGACAAGTTTTCCAGCTACCATTGCCTGCAGTTACAGAAATGCCTCTCACTCAGCTGTAGCTAATTGCTGCCAGTTAGACAGGCAAGAATGATTTCCGTTGTCAAGAATTTCTGAACCACAAACCACAAATATGAGTAGAATGAGCAGCTTCTAGCTTATGCGATCGCGTTTCCTGGTAAAATAAATAATTAATGTGGCTTAGGTACAGATTTCTGTTGCTGTTGCCTGTCTCTATACCTGCTGCCTTAAGTGCTCTGCACTGTCACTTCAACCTCTTCTCCTGACCCTTGATTCCTCTCATTCCAGTCTTGGATCTGTCACTCGCAATTATCCATCATTTGAGCACTGACATGTAACTACAAGCAGAGGACACTTGATCTGTCATTGTGCTTGCTGATAAAATGTAGTGGTGCTGTACACATTACAAAAATGCCACATGAAACCCAGACAGTTTTTTCTCTGGTAGGGATGTTAGTAAGCTGAATATTAGCAAAAGAAGGAAATATGTTTTAAAGGGCACAGCTAATTATTCAAGTGATAAGCATTGCAAACTTTCTTTTTCATATTTTGGAAGTAGTTATTGAAAATACATTTTCTGTTGACAAATTCAAATGTGCTCTTCAGAAGTTTTTGGAAGTTATTTATGTAGATAATGGAAAAAGATCATAATGTATGACTTCTCTGACCCATTACACTTAAGTAATACATAAATCAAGTTCAGAACAAACAAGACAAGCACTATAAATTGAATAATTAACATTTCTGATGCCATATCTGTCTTTCTGTGCTTATTCTACACAAGAGGTTTAATTTCTTGAATATATCAATCCATTAATCATTTATTACTTTCTAATTATAATTGCAACCTCCAAAATAGCAAGTTAAAATATACATATATATTCATATTAATCTTGCTCATATTTCTTCCTTTTTGTTGATAACATTGTGGAATGCCTTATTTATTGTGACTTGCCATTGTTTTCAGAAATGCATAATCCTATTGATGTCATAACTTTTTCTGAAGTTGTTAGACATCATGTCACAGATGAGATGGGTCTTTAATTTAAGCACCAAGAGAACAGAAAGCCATAACAGTCTCAAACCAGCAAACCTATCTTAATTTGTTGTGACAGAAAGTGAAGCTGAAGGAATTAAAACTGCAATGACTCTAATTTGAACTGTTGTAAATGTTCAAGCTTATGTGGGTTGAATTTGAATTACATAAAACCAAATTTATTTCATTCATAGCCTTTTTTGAGAATTGTCAAGTTACTCAATATGTTTAAGGAGTTTGGTGAAAAAACTGCAGTAATAACAGTTACCTAGCAGTCTTTGCAGATGAACTTATTGGTAAATAAAGCTCGCAAGGTGGTTCAACCACCCATTCTTGCACTCAGCCTAGAAACACTAAATCTCCTGCCTGGGACTCTGCAGGGTAGAGGTTTCCTGATTTAGCATCACTGCACTGGTTTATGACCAGTACCTGTACAGTGGCAGGTATTTCACACTACACATCTACCATAACAAACACTACCTCAGTGCTCTACAGAGCTGTTCTGTGAAGTTATTTTGAATTAAGTCTTGGAGCACATCAGATGGCTTTATTGTTAAGCGTTGTTGAAATGTTCTTTACATCTGATGCAGTGGCACTCTAAGGAACAGAAACAAGGAAAACAGTGTTTCACAAAAAACTTTTAGCTCACTGCATATATTCTGAGAAAATATGCAGTGTAAGCTGATAAATCCTCTGGAGTGTTTATGAATATGTGCATCATTCGCTGCAGGGGGAGAAGTGATTTGCAAGAGTGCTACAGGTGTGATCCCACTTGTTTCTTCATAGTGGCAACTGACAGCTTTAAAGAGAACTCTTCCTTTTTGACTCTAGTTATCTGCTCAAACGACTCAGGTGAATATAGGGTTCTGGTGAGTTTGTTAGGTTGATATGCTGTTTGTCGATTACTCAGTATTTATCTTTACCAGTCAAACTCTTCGTAAGAATTCTTGATGGAAGTCATCTAGCTGTGCAGCTGCCTCACTGTGTTACTCTATCTTTCCCTACCTTTTTCCTTTTCCATTTTGCTGTTTTGTAATCTTCAAAGGTTTTCCCACTCTTTGTAGCTCATCAGAAAGGATAATTAATGTGAGTGGAAGGCTATGTTAACATGCTAACTGGTACACAAGGTAGCTGGTTCAACTGAAGTTTCTCTTCACAATATTGCATTGTGTTAGAGATACAGATATCTTTTCCCAGTCTGCTAATCTGTCATTTTTTCTTTAGCACTGATGAAGAAAGCAGTAGTTCCTGTGCCCAAAGCAGCTTGCTACTAATTGTGTCAAAATTGTTCAGTGAGTATACAAGGCAGAAACCTGTACCATGTTATGTCATTTGAGATATGCCTCTGTAAAGTGTAACCCAATGGAAAGTTACTCTCATGATCCAGTACAAAACACTGCTGGTGAATAAAATCATCTCAACTCCTCTGCAAGTTTATTCTGAAGTGTTTCAAGGTTAGGAAAGCCTACAAATATTTCTCTTTAGTATTTGAAATGCACGTCTGTCTTAGGCAGCAGTATTACTTTAACTGAGAGCACCTGCTTTTTAATCATGCTTCCATAGTGACTCAGCAGAGACAGAAAGTAGTAAAAAGTGATAATTTCCCTCCTTCCTTCAACTGTCTTTGCCTTGCTACACTTAATCTGTGAACTGAGCGTACTATGTTTTCTCCTGTAGTGGCTTGTTTTGCTGCACTTGAGAACAAGAGAAGATGTACTCAGCAGCTTTCACTGAACCCTCCCTTGGATAAGTGTTTCATGTGCAAGAAACATACTGCTGAATCTTTATTTTGTTTTCCAGTTATTTGGCTAGACAGTGGTCTAGCCAAATCACTTGTCTATAGTGGTTCTCATTTATGTAGAATTTCCTCTGAAGTAAAGTATGCACGAGTAAACCTCTCTCCAAAGGAGACTAAAACATTGACCTCTTCCTGTACTTGTCCAAAGATGAGCTAGTATGAAAGTCTGCATTCACTTTGTCATTTATAATATATATATTACGTTTATTACAGTATTTCAGAGAGGCTGTGGCCTGAAACCTAGAGCAGCTGCTCAGCTGCTTTTTACCCTGTTTCGTTCCATTTACTCGTATAAGCTAGCAAAAGAAAAAAAATTAGTTGTAGTCTTATTGAAATAATTTTTAAATTCCCTTTATATTTGGTGAAATTTTCATTCTGATGTTTCCACATCTATTTGTTTCATTGCAAAGCGATGGTAGCTACGGAGGAAAAAGAAATCGGACAAGCTAATCTGCAAATATAATACTGAGAAAGTTAAAAGTAGCAGCTCAGAATCTTTTTTTCCATAATTTCACTCACTGGTCAAATTCTAGTAGTCTGTCTTTAGGACACATTTAAAATTTTTCTCAGAACAGTCCTAAGACTTCTACTGTGTTTATTCATTACAATCCTAGTTCTTCATGGCCGCAGCAGAGAGCCATGGATTGCATGTATTTCCCCTAAATGCTTCAAATAAAGCAGTATCAATTACCCAGATTCTCAGCTGTATAAGAAGGGAATGTACTAGGTACATTTGCAAGGGGCTTGACTTGGACCAATTTTAACTGTGCATTATGATACTTATGTCAACTGGAAAGATTCTGAGTTCTAAGCAATAAATTGGCTCTAGAAATTAAAGATTTCATTGGGAAAACACATATCTGGGTTGGGTTCTCAGTTCTGTCACTGATTTCTATAATCTGTTGTTCAGAAACAAAAGAGACAGAGACAAATTCAGGATGTAGTCAGATTTTAGTGCCATAATTCCAAGCAACGTGAAAAGCCTAGTGCTCTGGGGTTGTCCACATCTAGGATTACTTTAGTCTGTTTCATGTCAGAATTCTTGTTGCAAGCAGAGTTTCACTTCTGCATCCGCAAAAAGAAAAAAGCCCTGCACTACTTTTTTGAGACAGTGCAGGTAGGAGTGCAAGATCTACCATTCCAAAAAGATGGAGTGCAAGAGCATGTGTGACTCAAGACTGGTGGTTAAGAACCTTACAGGAAGGGTCTGAAGTTCCACCTTTGGTAACATGTCTGTTTCCGCACTGTGCAGTAAACGCTTAATTATAGCAAAAACTTTTGTTGGCATTGGGAAGTAAGGACAGTTTTTACCTGTTTACTCCACAAGCTGAAAGCCCTAAATATCAAATTTTAGAATATTTTTCCCTTTTTCGATGACACTTTTACATTCTCTTGTGTCATGAAGAAATTTCTGCAAAAGCAATGGCAATTCTCTTTTAACTTCTCACCAGCTTGAAAAGATTAATCAACTCTAAATTGATCTCATACTGCCTGACAGCAACGTGTAGTTTTATGTTTCTACTGTGGTTGCATCTTTTACAGAACTTCTATTTTGCTGTCTCAGTACTAAAAGCCTGCAGCATGATTGTCAGATTACAGAACTGTAGTTATCTGAAATTTTATATCTTGATTGATCAGTAGGATGTAACATGATGGACTACCTCTAAGGTAATAATTAAAGGTTCACAGCTTGGCAGTGTCAGGTTCTGTCTTTATGCAAAAGACATGAGTGTCCTCAGTGTTGACTCACCCTTGAACACAGTGATGATGTGTCAGAGACTGACACTGAGCAAGTTAGTGGGTGTAGAGCTGCAGGACTTCTTGAAAAATACAGAAACAGAAAAGTGGAGATCATGATGTGGGACAAGTAGGGCAATGGGGAATGAGAAATCTCACAGTTCCCTGCCAGTAATATCGATACTGCACTGTTTTTTAAGACATGGAGCCCAATGGGGAACAAGGGATGACTCACTGCAACACAATAAATTGTATCTTCTCTCAGTGTAGTTGACTGCTATGATGAAAGCAAATGCTCTGAAGATATTTTCAGAGAATATAAATATTAAATAGGTGTACTCAAAACGTACATGCCAGCGGCAATGCTGTTATTAAAAGCTTCTACTACAAGCATGGCTTTAAATTGCATACTGACTTCACCTCACTACCGCACCATATTTCTTTTCTGGCAGACTACTATGTTTGGTATAAATGCTACCTGCCATAGGATAAGACCTGTCACCTTTCTCTCCATAGAATTTGAAAGGAAGACGCTGGTAATTACAGGTCTGCTTACAACAGCAGCTCCACAACCTGATCCGAAATATTCTATGTATTCAGAAATATTCTACACTGGGGCCCAACAATTCTTCAGAAAAATCACTAGAAAAGGGTAGGAAGCATCAGTGGAAACCTTTGGTTTCAATCATAAACCAAGGAAGCAGTTGGTAGCTTACAATTCTCATTCTTTCTCTGTTTCTGCCTTTTAAAACTCCATTTCCCCCCCACTTTTTTTTTTTTTTTTTAATATCTCCCCCCTTTTTTCCATGGGGTAAGAAGAGAAGCCATTCCACA
>JAVHNF010018219.1:0-13850 GCA_034783455.1 Micropsitta finschii | reverse complement strand
CCAGGATCTTGGAATCTACTGCCAAACGACATCAGCTGCACCAAAGATCACCTGAAGTTCAGGAAAACAGTTGCTTTTCTCTAATTTTTGGTTCTTATATGAGATTATTTCCTCTTTCTAAGTCTTAACTTGACTTTGAGTTGGCACTAGGGTCTGTGGTTGTAATGGCACTTGGCTTTTCACAGGGGTTAATTCAAAGATTTAACTTTGGATGCTGCAAGTTTTGAAAAATCATATTATAGATGTAGGATTATATCTGAATCTTTTACCTGCTCAAGGAGTTCTTGTGCCTGCTGACTTCTGCAAAGTGTTGCCTGATAGCATCTCCCATCAGCTCGATATGTTCCCAGAAGTACTTCAACTGTGGCAGTTTTAGTTGCACTGCAATCAGTGTCAGGAGGAAAAAAAAAAAAAAGCCTTTCAGTTTAATACTGAGACTGCAAGAACTTCCCCTCCATGCTTCCTTCCTTTAGGCTGCCTGGTTGTTGCTCTCCACATGCACACTCCATCCCCAGATGTTTTGATATCATCTCTGCTGATAAGTACTAGCAATACATCAACAAACAGTTCAAAGTAAATAATCACTGTCAGCAGAAATATATAGTTGAGACAGCACGTTTTGAAGTATGCAGAGGTGAGAGTCTGTGATCCCTTGAAGAGCCAGGACCCATGTACATGCTGCCATATGGCTGCAGGCACCTTGGGATTCTTGGGACTGTCAGCAGTTTTTCATTTACACTCACATAGCAGGATACTAGGTGCATGCATCTCTTCATATCTTCCATGTAAAACATCTGAAGACAATGGGTGAGGCGTTAGCAAGATAAATACATGGCCAAGCCCCAAAGAGAGATGACAGATTGGTACTTGCAGAAAAAATTTAATTGTATTTTATGTCTAACAGCCTATCACAGGTAACTGGTTGAGAGAGGGATTGATGCTAAGTATGAGATGCAGTACCTGAATCTCATCAAGCCAAAAGGCTTCTTGTTCCCACTGATGATTGTTTTATCCTTGTTTTCCTTTTCTTCTACTTCTGCCATTGATAGCAGCCTGAGGGAAGAGGGGTGAGGAAATATGTTGCTCCTGCAAAAATCGTTGTAAGAAGAATAGCCAGAACGTAAATGATACTGGTTTGGCTTCAAAAGGGTAAGCAGGTGTCTTAGGAGTCCCAGAAGAGTGATGTGAAAGCTTGTACAAACAACCTCAGAATCACGCCTGTTTGTTATTCACACAAACAGAGTTGAAACCACCTGAATTCCTCAGTACCCAGAATTCAGATGGTGCACAATGGCCCATAATGAACAGCACCTGTGCTTACCTCAATTACTACACAGAGCCAAACAACAGCAAGAAGGGCTTTCCAGAATACTTTTTCAATAATAGATTTAGTTATGTCTTTCATAATTGGATTCAAAAGCTCAAAATTTCATTTTGCGACTTGTTCATGAAATTCGCATGAAAAAGTCTGGCATTTATTCAAAAGAAATATTCTGTGAACAAGAAACTGCAAAACAGCCAACTGCTGGTAACTAAGCAGCCAAATTATAGTCCAAGCACTTGGCAAATAAACCATCTTTTTTATTATTTCAGTAATTGAATTTCTGTTAAAGCATGGAGCGTAATTTAACATCAGGAATTTATTTATAATACAATGGTGTTTCAGTAATAAATGCATTATTATTGTCACTTCTAATGGAGTCTTCTGTATTCCCTCAGAGACTACGTGGCAGACTTAAGACAACCACTGCATCAGTGTTGTTTGTAGACAATTGAATTAATTGGAGACAGGGTCATTAACTCGACCTGAATACCTCTGATTGCTTCTGTAAATAAGGTTAGAGAGCAAATGGCTAATCTTTGTTGTCATTATAGATTCTTTTTACATTTTCACACTGCCTTGTATATTAAGATCATTTTGCTAAGCAGCTTTTCAGGCTGTCATCGTGTTTACAGTATTGTCTTGCATGGCATACAACTGTAATTGTATCAGACTTTCATTTCCCATATCTATATAAAACATACTAGAGAGAGACCTATTCTGAATCGCAGCACATAAAAACCATTGGACCAACAAATTAATAAACCAAAATGAATAAGCTGTAGCATTAAAAAATAATCAAGTCACAAAACAAAAGTTGATTTTGCTTGCTTTTGTTTGAAAATTCCAACGTGTGAGACTTGCCAGGGATAATATAGTGAGTCTATTACTCAGTTGGGAACATGACCCTCAAGGCCAGCTCTGTGTATACCAGCCTGTGGGTTAAGCATTATCTGGACATTTGGCATGGATTTTCTTGGAAACGAGTATCAGGCTGTCATTTAAGCACAGATAGAACACAGATATTTTTCAAGGAGAGATCCAAAAAAAGGTTGTGAGCACACTGTTCCATTTCTCATCAAACTTAATAAAGAATGTAGACTGAGAGGCCTAGGAAGGCATGTGTCAGGAACAAGAGACACCCTAAGCTTGAGAATGAGGTCAGGTTCACACTGAAGTCAGGGATACCAGCTTGTCATCACTGCCATATTCCACCATATACTTAAAAAAACACATTGCTTTCTCAGAAACAGTCTTGTAAGTGGAAGAAAACTGCTGGCAGTGTCTTATAATATGCCTGGTATTTGCATGTATTTCTTTCATTCTAAATTTATATTCAAGATGGGCTTGAACCCAAACCCCAGATATGCAGTGTGAGTTATTCAAACTCTGGAGCCAAGTGTGGGATCCTGAGTCCATCTGTAACCTAGATGATAAGTGGTGTTTTATGAATTCAGTTTCAAAAATAACAGCCTCTCCACTTCAAAACTAGCAAGTACAGCTTTCAGCTTCAGAACTCTGCCCATGTCAAACTCCCATTGACAGTCTGTTGGTGCAGGAATACAGCCTGACTTGAGCATGGTGGGAGGAACATGCTGCCACACTATGTTTTCTCTCAACAGCCTCTGCACAGCTGATAAGAACATTTAGGGATGTTGTTTCATTTAAAAAGCAAAGGAGAAAACATAGTGTTGAATAGATGTTAAATTGTTCCACGTTTTGAAGGCATCATCTGAACTTGCAGACTGGCCTTACAGGTTTTGCTCTGCACAAAAGAAGAGTGAGAATTTGGCCAATAAATATTATTACTGAACAGGATACAGCTTAGAACTGATCTGAAATTCAGGGTAAGCCTTTTAGTTCTGGGCCACGGTGTCTCTGTCTCTCCCTGCATATTTGCAGTGGATGAAAGCATGAGTGATGTTCACCTTGGGGGCCCTGCTGCAGAAGCAGTCAATCCTGCTCAGCCTCTTTGACCATTTGTGCTCCTTTCTACTGTACAGACTGACTTTTGAGCTCTGTTCTTGGTTAATTTAGCTTTATTGTCCATCATATCCCAAACAGTGTAAGCAAAATTAGAGAGGATAGAGGGCTTTTAACTCTAATGCAGAAAATAAGTCAATACTTCTCTACTTCTCTGCTAGTAGTGTGACATCCTGCTACTGATTTTTGTCATTAACAAGCAAGAGAGCTTCAGATACCACGTAACAGGCAGCCACCATGTCACACTAGAGCATGAGGAGATTGAGGCTGTCTGGGCAGATATGTGAAGAACACATTTATGCCTTACTAAAGAGATGATGATCAAGTTGAAAACAGTAAAAAGTTCAAGGGAGATTGAACTTTGCCTGTTTACCTTTGTATCCGTGAGGGGTTTGGATCTTCCTGACCTTTGCTTGTTGGCAGACATTCAGCAAATCATTGCTGATACAATAACCCTTCATCAGTCAGGAAAAATGGATGGTGGTAATGTTGAAAAATCCGTTTCTTGTAACTTAGGAACATAAGTGATGAGAATAAAAGCTTCTTAGCTGGAAGGGTTTTACGAAGAAATAATTTAGCTAACCCTAAAGTTCTGTATTATTTTAGCCTGAAAAAAACAGGCAAAATATCACTTTTCTTAGTACTCCATGGGCAAAACCCACTTTATACTTAGGATTATGGTCACTCCACTTCTCTTTTCCTGATCTCATCTTGTAGAACACAGCGTTTGTCCACAGTCATTTCCAGGTCAGATTTTAACTGCCCCTGCAAGGCATCCCAGTTTCTCTCAGCCTAGGTTAAGCAAGCAGGGGATGGAGTACTGAAGTTACACATGAGGAAGGCACCCAGTGTTATTTCTGGTGGTCCTAGTTCGTCTCTCCCATTTAAATCAAAGGTGGCTCCAAACTTGTCCTCAGCATGCTCACAGACAGTGCAGTTCTTATACTTACAATGTTTTGACCTAACTCTCACAGAGCTCCATCCTGAAGGTGCTAAGCACCACTAGCTCCCTCTGGAAGACATGGCATCTTTGTTTACCCACAAGATCCCAGGAAGTAGGTGTTGAAGCTAATAGGATCTTCCCTTTATTTTGGTGTGGATGAAAAAGGCTGAAAGGCAAGATTTGCAGCCAGGTAGGGTTAAGGAATTAAATATTCTCTGTTTCCTTTTGCTGTCATTCAAAATAACAAGCATAGGAAATTCTGTTTAAAATAGCTGAGCTTTTTGACTTAAAGGGTTTTCATGTTGAAGATTTAAGATGTCAGGTTTAAACATGACACTGATAATATTAGGCAAAGTATGGGAGCAGATACTTGTAACTGTCATTTTTTCTGAGTGTTTATTAATGGCCTTTTGTGATTTATAGTGAATGTTGTGAAAGATCTTCAGGTCCATTTATCACTCAAAGAAGCACATTTTTTTTTTTATTTAATACCTACAAATATCATAATAAGGGTGGATGCTGCTTAAAGATTTAGCTCCATTCTTAACATAAGATCCTTCGAGATGATATTTAATCCTAAATAGATTTAATACCTTATTTTTTTTTTAATCCACAAAGCAGTGTATTATGTAACTGCCAAAAATAAACAGCATTAAAAGAAGCTTACATTAGACAGAAATATAGAGAAGTTTTAAGTTTCCACTTCAAATGGAGTTTTTCACTCCATTTTAAAATCAACTGTAGGGGAGAAATCTATGTTTCAGCATTCAGCTTTATTAATATTTTACTAGGCAGGTTTCTCCTTGTTCAGAAAACAAGTCATGTGCTGAAGTACATCTTTATATCCATGAAGGGCTCTGGTGGTGTGCCGTAAATTCATCATGTGTCTTTAGGAATAACTCTTTAAAAACTATTTCAGAGAAATTGGCCATTATTAATAATGATGGGTCCTTTTACTGTTAATGGCAGTAGCAGTCAAACTAAGTGTCTGCTTGTGGGTTTTGTTAGCATGTGTGTACTTCTGTGTCACCGGTTATTCTAACTTAAATCTGATGAATGTAAATATGCTTGGAGTCTCACAATACTATCTGTATAAAAAACAGGGAAGAAGTGCAGGAATTTAATTGTTTTGCCTATTAAATCCCAGACAGACACAGGAATCGAACCAGTTTTCTGAAGTGTCAGACCAGTGCTGTAACCACAGGGCTGTCTTTCTTTACAGAGGTGCCGTAGCCATGTCCATAGAGGTGGATAATTTGTGCCTTAATCATTTAGTAGGTGCCTACAAGGCATGCCATGCCTCTAGGCACACCAATCCTGCTGTGTCAGGCTTTGTTCTGTGTATAGTACAGGGAGATCGCTATGAGTTTGTGAGTAGCTGAAGATCATTTAGTAAAATACTGCCCATTTTTTTCCGATTGTACTCAGTTTTTATCTCTGCCCCTTTCTCTGTTTCTTGTTTTACTTGTCATGCTCCTACAGCCCCTACAGTTAGAGCAGTCTTGGGCCTTTTCTAAATAGGGGTGGCTTTGACAGACTGTGGGGCTGTTTTCCCTTCTCTGCGTTGCAGAGACTCATGTTTCTGGTTCATCTTCTTTGCTCTGGAAGCTGACCTGCTCCCAGGGGATTCCCCTAGAGAATATATCCTGAGGCAGTTGTACAGTTGTGGCACTTGTACATAGCGCACAGGTGTGAATGACTGTGTGTGTGCTGTAAAACTCTGGAAAATCAGAATATGCCTTTTGGCACCCTTTCAAGCTCAGAGGTGTTGTCTTATGTAGAGGAAGGAAAAAAAATCCTACTTCATGTTTTCTGACTGCTTGGTTGCTCGGGATAGTAAAATCAGCTTTCCTCGGATAGCAGATGAGACTGGAAGTGTTGAAGAGTTGGAGGTGTCATGTGGATTCATCTGCACGAGTGTGTTTTGGTCCCATAGCTCCCCGTTCTCTTCCCACTGGGCTCTGTAAGCTGGATTCTGTTTTCAGATAGAACTGAAGTAGAACTGAGTTAGAACGAGTAGGGTAGTTAATTTGCAACATTATGTATCAAAGTTTTTGCCGTACATGAATGAGAAAAAAAAAAAAAAAAAACAACACTTTGCTTTTAGAGGTTCACTTTGGGTTTTTTTTATTATCACTCTTGGACTTTCTGCTGAAATAAGTAAAATCAAACTGCAAATAAGCGACTTATTAAAAAATATTTTATGTTAACTTAAAACTAAGAACAGTAGAGGGGTGAGTATGTACTTCTAAACTTTCACAGAAGATTCATGAAGTGTACTGAAAGATGAAGTATTCGCATTTTCTTTGTGGAAAATGAATAAGTTCCCATGTAACAATACTCATCTCTAGCTTGATTCAGTGGGGCAATATTGATATAATAAAATGGTTCCATTTACATCAAATGAGGCCCTTTGAAGCTCACAGTAAGAGATAGTATTCTTATTCTTCCAGATGCCTGACAAACAGTAGCACATCAGGGCATAGTACAAATAATGCACTCTGACACTTGAATCCATTCACTAAAATATTGTACATCAAAAAGTACATACATTGCATTTCCTGAATAATACCATGCTCACAAAAGTGTTTCCAAACTCTGAGGTGAGCAGGGTGATGCATGCACAAATCATGGGTAAAATATTGCTTTTAATATGCAAAATCCCCTTCTCTTCATGTCAAGTGTGTATGAGAATTCTGTGAAATTGGAAGGAGAGCGATTACCATACCAATAGTTCAGAAAGTTTTTTTGTGCACCATTAGGGATATGCTATTCAAACTCCTCCTCTGCTGTTTGTTTTTTATGAACAGTTTGATAAGGCGGTTTGATATATGGCACCTTTTCTTTATGGCAGATGTGATAAAGAGTTAGAACTTACTGTAGCCCAGGGGTAAAGCCTGGGAAAGGGTCAAAATAGGACAGTAGAAACAGTACCGTGGTTTAAGTCACATTGCAGGTGCATATACTCAGTTCCACCTAGGATTTGTGGATAATGTAATTCTTTATTGGAAGGCTTTGACCTTGTTATGGATTCCTGGCAGCTTTTCCCGACTCTATTCATTACTAATGCAAGCTGTCAATCACTTTAGTTCTGTTTTGACATAGATTGTAGCTCATAGGAGTTAGTTCTGTCATTCTTTTTATTTCTTTCATCTTTACTATCCTTTTTTATGGTCTTCAAAGCTGGAAGTATAAAAGGGTTATATGTATATGAAAGAAACTGTTTCAGTAACTCTATCAATTTTGTTCTAAACAGTCTTTGATTAAAACAGTTATTTTTGAACACAGTAAAATGAGAATGTAGCTTTTTGCATACAACATCTTGTAAATTACCCTCCCCCTCAAAATAAATCAGAACTCCTATTTTGCATTACAGTGGTCAGGATTGATGCGAGATCAGCTGCCACATCCTGAATGACATATTAGAGAGGTTTTCCCTTTCCATGTGTTTTGACATGAGAGAGCCGTCAGAAGTGATGTCTTACTATGTGTGCTAATGTTAGCTGAAGTAACAATTTCCACACCTTGTTTCATTTCACTGACCTAGGTATGATAAATATTTTAAAAGGGCTTGATAGAGGTTTTCAGTTCCTGTGTCAGCCCAGTCTCTGAAAGTTTATATTTGCATTCTACCAGCCTGGTGATAAATAATTTAATACTAACCAATGGAAAGGCAGTGACCATTCAGAGCAATCCTTTTCTTTAAAAAGTAATCTAGTGGCAGTCATATGTAATTTTGGAGATATAGATATAAAAATTCATTATAAAAATGGCAGTTCCTTTTCAAATTAGAAGAGAATATTACTTCCTGATAATGGTATAAGAATAGAAGGGAAATAAAACTTCGTTATTGAACAGTTATGGTATTAAATTCTGACACTAAATTTTAATCTGCTAGGTGCTGCTCTATTATTATATGCTAGAATAATGAAGCAGACTTTTTACACAGAATTCAGTAAGCTCGGTAACTCCTAGTAGTGCCCCTCAGGTTCATAGTTTTTCCTGTTTGTTCCTCTCTCTTGTCTCAGAATAAAGTGTATTGAGTGTAAGAACAACAGTATCTGCCAAGAGTGAGCATTGCTGTCTACTCTGATAGATCCTGTAGTGTGGTTGTAGCGCACAAAAGTCTTACTCGGAGCTTGGCACCCAATTTTCAGTGCCCTGTGCAATCAGAGTCTTTGTTATGAGGAATCTGCATTTTGAATAGATGAGCTGGATTAAGGATGGGCACCATAGTTTCTCTGTTACTCAGCATGAAGTGGTGCACAGATGTATTTTCTTCTAAGACATAAAGCAAAATTCATCTAAGTCCTAGTCCAGTGCCTCGATGGGAAGGTCAACCACTCTGTCAAGTCTGGGGTCACTTTTCCAGCATAGATCTTCCCGTTTCCAGATTTTGTTGATTGAATTTTCCCTAAAAATAGGCCTGTGCAGTAAAGCAACCTTTGTAGAGCGCTGCTTCATGTGGAAATACGTTGCCAGCATTGATATACTGTTGCCACACTGGTCAGTTACCATCTACAATTTCCCACTGCCCAGCAGCGCTCTGCTTTTTCCAAGTTTACATTTTGATTTCTGGGTAGAGCAGTGGAACAAGTGGCCAGTTCATCATTACCCTAAAAAGGAAGGGTTGGAATGAATAAAGCTATTGTTGGAGGGTATCATCTATTTGCCAAATTCTCTTCACAGCAGTTGACGTGACTACATCTAATTGGTGAAAAGTTCAGGGACATAGCTAAGGAATTTTTGTTCCTTGGTGAGTTTTACTGCAGTAGGCTAAATTGCACAACTTTTCTTTACATGTGTATTTACAGGATAAAAAGCTTATTCTTTTTCTTATTAGAAGTTAATGAGTTTTAGTATTTTACATTATCTTAGTTGTAACTACCAGGTTTAATCTTGAAAATAAGTTATTACCACAGAGTAAATGATGTATTGAAAATAATATAATAGCCTAGATGACAACAAGAAAGTGCAAGCTGCATGTTGGGCCTCCAGTTCTCTAGGCAGCATAATAATCCAAATATATAATAAGGCCGTGTCTGCTTTAACTGGGTTTGGAAAAATAACCCATGAGTTTAAAACCAGACAAGCTGCAGGGTTACATTTAAATTTAGGCAGCTTGCCGATACCAGTGAATGGTGGTGAAAACACGATGATTGGTGTGATGAGCTTGATGCAGTCCCTTACCAGGAACCACCAGCAGACACCTGCAAGCCTCAGCTGCTCTGTAGTTAAGCCTTAGCTCAACAAGTGTTGAAAAACACTGTCAGGCACTGGTGATACTGGTGGTGTTCTGTCTGTGAAGACATTTCTCACCTTATACTTTGTGTCCATGCTGTACACAGTCATGCTACCAGGCAGCAAAGGAGAGGGGAAGTGCTGCGTGCTACAAAAGCAGGAGGGAGATAGGTAAAAGTGCTGCAGAAGAGCTTCCTTCCAAATCACTTCCGACCATGCAGGTATCTTTCTGTCTGCTTCATTGTTTGATAGCAGAGAGGAGACCAGCTTACCAACCTGCGGGCAACTAGAGACATCACCACAATGGCCTTTGCAAAAGGAGGTCTGGTTTTCCTCCACTTACAGTGATAGGTGTCACTCCAGTGTCTCTCATCTCCATGGCACAGGAGAAGCTGCTCTGGAGAGGGGTAAGCAGATGCTGCTCCATCTGGCCTGAGTGATGGCGATCCTTGCTACCAAGTCACAGGTGTATTTTTCCTCCCAGATAGCACAGACATGGTAAGGGCTCCAGGTCAGGGCAGAGCCTGTTTGACTGCCCTGCAGGACACTTCAACTGCTGAGCACAGGGCTTGGAAAGTGAGGAGAACGAAAGGGTAAGAAACTGGTGTTTCCATTAACTCCAGAGAGGCCTTGGTCTTAAGAGAATATGAGAGGCCCATACTGAGTATGAGGATGATTGTAATACATCGCATGTTTGCTTTGTGTGTTTGGATTGCAAGCTCTTTGGCCCAAGGACTGTGTCTCATCACGTATTTACACAGATCCCAGCACAGCGGGTCACCAGTCTCAGTAGGGGCCTCCAATCTGAAGTGATAATAATGAACTGGCTTTCTTCTAAGTGTTATTTACCCAAACAATACTGTGTTCCATTGGGGAGCATTGTTTTTATTATTTATTTTTTTTTTTCAATTCAAATGAAATAAAAACATTGTCCAGCCAGGCACTGAGGAATGACATGAGTGCTCATCTCCTGCTGGGAAATAAAAATTCAAGAGTTTCAAATAGCAGTGCTTCCTGCCCCCTTTAGTCACTTTGAGGACTTGTATCTGATGGTAAAATGTTTTAAATCCATTTTAAACCTTGTCCGGGCTGGCATTCCTTGTCTGGATCTTAGCAACACAGCAAAGCTTCCTTTGAAAGTCTCTTAGAGAGGCAACCCCCACTTCATGTAGTTGATATGTATATGAAGAAGTCCAATTTATTTGTATAATAGCTGCTTGAATGCACATTTTCAGAATCTGTCTTATCATCTTTTAAAACATGTGCTTTAAAGCTGAAGAAGTCTTTGGGAAGAGTGCATACCAACCTGTTGTTTTGAACTAAAAGGTATATTTTATGTAAGGAAAAAAGTTCAGAAGACAACCAGGAATCTCTCCACTACACTCATTTTATTGGAAGCAAAGATTTTTTTCATGCACTTGCATGTGAAAGGTCTGTATATTTTCTTCTGTTCTGCTGAAGAGCATTACTAGTTGATTGTGCATGTACCTATATGCAAGATCTCTCTTTAGTATGGGGAGATGCTAGGAAAGGCATTTTGGATCTTATCTGATTGTTTTGCAAACATGCAAACAGAGTTACTCTCAACCCAAACCATATGATGAAAAGTTGAATGCTTCTACTTTAAAAATGAAGATCAGCAATGATGCCTTCAACATGAAACCACCTGATGTAGCCAAGGCATAATTTTATTATCCCAGATGAAAGACAAATATGACCTCATTGTGTTTTGTATGAAAAACATTATTTTGAGTCTGTCTGGTTCCTGCAAGCTTGCTGAGCTGTGTTATTCAGTAATGTTTGGCATATGATAATTTTCTAAGGCTAGCGTGCAGAAAGAAAGAAAATAAGGCCAGGCTGGAGCTACTATCTATTTCCATGTTTTTTTTCTTGCCCTCTTGAGTTCTTTGTCAGGCAGTTGCAGTCTGCTACAGTACAACTCCATTTGTTTTGTGTAAGTGCATCCCAGCTACAGTGTCATTTCTCTTCCAGAGTGCTAAAAGATGTAGGTGGTGTTTAAAGGCTGGAAAGGTCTGGCCTTACCTGCTGGGACACTGGCTTTTCCTTGTTTGATCTATTATAAGGGGTGATATACTTTAAATCAGTTATCTTAATGAGAGCAAACTTGCCAGCACTGACAACAGGGCATTTTCTTAGGCAATCTGCACAAATGTGTACAGGTTTATGTGCCCAGCTACAAAGATGCTTCAACTCCGTGCAGGAACCAGGCTTATCATCTGCCTGTCTTGACAGCCAGTTCCCTCCTAGGGTAGTGGGAACTGGAGTTTCCAGCAAGGGTGAAGCATTAATATTGTCTTGTTCACTTCTAGTTGAAGTGAAATAGATGAAGAAAATAGATGAAGCTTACAGATTTAGGGAAAAAGTAATTTCTAGATTGCAGCTTCATCATTCTGATAATTTCATAAGTAACATTTTTTTCAAGGCTGATGTTTCATTTTGGTATTTTAGAATGGACTTGTCACGTTTGCCTCCTCAGCTTTGGAACCCTTGAACTTTTTTCTATTTTTTTCTCTTCTTTTTCTTTCTTCTTGGAAACAGTTGTAATGAAGTAGGAAAACTTGGGTTTCATCTGATTTAAGTGTTTTCTAAATAGAAAATATAAGGCCAAAACCACAAGATACTGAAATGAAAAGCAAAATCCCCTACAAACACATTTACTTGTTTCCTTTTTCACTGTAAAAAAAAGTCTTTTGCTACACTTTCTTGAGCTTCACTGAAAAGGAGGGATAAAGAAAGAAAAACAAATGTGAAAATAGTTTCCAAAAATAGTGGCTTTAAATACGAAGTGCAAGATTTACCTTTTAATTCAGCAGTGATTAGTTCTCCATGATAGTTTTGGAAATGCCAACATTTTTAAAAGCATCTCTTTCATTTACCTGTTACTTCCAGTTAAAATTTTCAAAGTAGCTGTACTTGAATCAGTCGAGTGAAGAGCCTCTAGAAGAAGGCGGGGGAAGGGAGGAGGTATATGCACTTAATGAGCAACAAAGTTAGTGATCTGTAAGAATTACCCAAGTGAATAATTTTGTTTCATTAATGCACCCTAAAGCACCAGGCTGTTTTGTCAATGGGCACTGCAGGGCCATTGCAGTGCTCAAAGAGACAGTTATGTTACCAACCGCAGTGTAAGGGATAGGTTTACCAACAAGGAGGGAGAGAGAAAGTAGCTTAGCATAAGAAGAAAATTAAAGACCATCTATTATTGTCACTGAAGCCAATAGCAATACTTGTAAAAACTCAAGCAGAGCAGGTCACGCGTAGTTTTTCTGACTTTTCCAACTTCCAGTTTCTTGGTTAGTGTGGTTTCTTAAGAAGGCATCATGATGCACATAGCATCTCAGTTTGAAAGGGGAATGTACCTGACTTACTTAAATCATTCTTGGAGGGAAGTAAAAAGGTAGATAGCAGGAATGAAGGCAAAGCTGTATTATAACTTCTGGGCATCTCAGAATCGCTCAATATAGGACACACACAGCATATGATATATTAAGGTGAAGTATTAAATATCCATAAAGGAGTACTAGCAAGTGGTGTCAATTTTCAAACACTTTGCTTTGTCAGCCTCACAAATTTAAAATCAATCATCAAAAAGTCCCTGAATAGATCAGCTGAAGAGACATAAAACCTTATGGTTATCTCCTGAGAAAAAAGTTGAAATTAAAGGCGAGTTTATAAAGACTCAGATGGCAGAATTTGTAGTGCTTAAAACTGGGGTCATCCAACCTCTCAGTTTAGAAATAAATGCTGAGGAAAGACAATGACACCTAGTGCACTGCTAATAAATACATCCTGGAGGACAGCTGAACATGCAAAAAAATAGATTTCACAGAGAGGCTTATTTTCAGCATGAATGCCATTTTCTCACTGCATTATCATAAACATGAGAGAAAAACCAGCTATAAATAAAAAATTCTTGGGCAGTCCCTAAGGACTTGTCAAAAATATGTAGTTTTTGTATGCTGCAGTGTAAAAGTATTCATTAAAATTAATTTTTAAAATGCCCCATCCAGTATTAGTTGCCTGATGTCCTTCCTTTGGTCATAAATTATAAATGAACCAGCAAAAAATGAAGAAACTGTGATTCCATTAATGAATTATTGAAGTGTGATTGTTAGTATTTGCAATCGCTGGGCTAATAAGCTCAGGCTTGTGACACTGAAGTGTTTCTCATTTAAGGGTGATGGTGATGTGATTAACACCATTATCAGTGTGTCCCGTGAAGCATAAACCCAATGGACTCTTTTGTTGCCTATGCAGTGACCGCTGGAGCTTTCACTGGGTCTGTACTGCAAGAGGGGGAGTTGACACAGCAGAGAGTCGGTGTTAACTGGGTTCACTGGG
>JAVHNF010018216.1:1902-16421 GCA_034783455.1 Micropsitta finschii | reverse complement strand
GACCATTCTCCTTGCCTGCAATGGTCTGGTGGCCAGACTATTCACCCTAGAGGCAAAAAAACCTTTTTTCTTCCCTCTGATTCAGAAAAATTAAGCCATGGTCTCTAACCATCAGGAGAAAGTTCTAACCATCAAGTAGGCTGCAGAGTATTCAGAGACAAAGTTTGTCTTTGAGTGTCTCCTATTAGAGTTGTTCTACTTCTCAATGAATATGTATAGATTCATTAAGAGTTAGAGAAAGAGAGATTACACTTAACTGGGAAGGCTGGTTACCCAGTCCCTGCACTAGTGAATATCTTATTATCTGTACAAAGATGAACAAGGGGCAAAAGACAAGTTATAAACATTCCCCTTTCCAAGCCAGAGCATCCTATTACTGGCAAGCAGAGAAGAGGCCTCATGTGCATGGCCACATCATAGTTGAGTGCCCAGAGAATCAGGCTTGGCACTAAAAGGCAATCCATAATAATTTAACCTGTAAAAACCTTCCCCTTCCCATCTCTAAGGGGGACAAAAGAAATGGAAATGCAAAAGTCCCCTTCTCATTTCAGAATGCACATTCAGAAACTAAAGTCCCTAAAACTAGCAGTGCCTCCCAAAAGCTTTAAGACCACAAGACCCCTTCTGCACTACGCAGATCAACATGTGTTAGCTTGGTCAGATGCTCCCAGAGTTTTAAAATGTAAACAATGCATATGTTTTGAATGCTTGGGTTTTCATCTCATCATGCCTTTCCCAGCTTGACACAAGCATGCTTTAGCACAAGCATTCATTTCTTGCTAGCATTTAAATTTATACACAGCCCATAAATGATTAACATGTATCCATGAAGAAGACTTTTATTTCAGTCAGATCAAAATTAATGAAACCAGTCAAGTAAGTAGGTAGCTGTTCTACATGTTTTTATTCCAACATTATCCTATCACATGTTATACTATCCTGGAAGTGTTTTAATGTATTTTGTATGTGTTGTGAAACGCTTTTGTGGTCTCTTGCCACTGCACCCTGGTGAAAACGCCTCCTGGTTAGAAGTGTTTGAATAAATTACTAAATCCAGCAAAAAGAAAGGAAGCCAGTACAGAAACTGGGGAGGAGGAGAAATCAGTGCAAGGTATTCTTAGACACAAACTTCCTTGCATAATACTTTGTTCAATAGATAGTATTTTTCTTTAGCACGGAGGGAAGAGGCTTTTTGCAGATTATAACATTTCAAGCATTTGATGGAAGGCGGGCTAAGTTTATTTATAAACAGAACTACAAAGGAACAATAGGCACTAATATCTGTAGTCACTTGTGAGTTATGTTTCTGAGCGTCAGCCTGAGAATATGAATAATTTCTCTGCAGACCATCCAGTTCCTCACCCAGCACAGGTCAATGAAAATAAGAGCCCCTGTACTACCTTTATTTGTCTTCAAGACTAACCTCATACAAGACAATTACTCTTGCATTTTTTTTGTAGAACAGATGTATTTCTGAAGAGCTTTTAAATCATGGGAAAAAAAAAAAAAACCACAACAAACAAACATTTTCTCTAACCCTTTTTCCTTTTCTCCACTGGAAGGATAAAAAAATCAGTGCTCTACCTGCTAACACTCACAGACCAATAACTTAAATTTTTGGCACTTATTTATAGACTCAGTAGATTCATCCACACCTGCTTTTCCTTTAATTAGTTGGCCATCCAAAGGCTGCAGGCTAGCTGCTGCCAGCTTCCTGTACTAATAGGAAGATCATTTACGGCTGATGTAAAAGCACTAAATAAATAAATAAAAACATCTCATTCAGAAACACTTATAAGGAAAATATTAATACAAAAGAGAAAATACAAACGAAAACTGAGAGGGGCATGCATTGTTGGGGAGGGTCGTTTCTTGGTTTTGCTGGATTATTTTTAAATCTGAGAAACTTAAGCCTACAAAGTTGATAAATAAGCAGTGAAGGGCCCTGATTCAGTACCATTACAGTACTTTCAGGGAGTTCCGGATCACCATACAGGAGATGAAATCTTCAGCCTCCTCCAACTACACATCTTATAAAGAGAGCTATTGTGGTGGTAAGAGTCAAACTATTATTAGATTAGCTATTAGCCAGAGGGAGGAAAATGCTTGAGAGAGATTTACTTTTCACAGTGCTATCAGCTGAGTTGTTAGAATAGTAGGCGTCTAAAGACTAAAATGACAGGAACATTGTAAGCACCTAAACGGACAGGGAATGCGTTGGGGTATTTTTTTTAAGTAAACACTTGGGTCTCATTTTTCCAAGCTAATAATGCAGGGACAGCATTCACTACATTTAGCCAGCGTACAGACTCTCAAAAATGTTGGTCTCTCACCCCAAGATAGGGACCATGTCAAGGCAACACCCTGTTGCAACTTGCACCCAACCCATTTCAAAGGATGGGATTAGCTTCGATCAAGGGCTGCAAGTTGCACAGGAGATAATGGTTTTCTTCAGTGCTCTGCTGCTTTTAAGTTTCTGCCTTAACACATGGTGAACAGCACCCCGCACAAGGGCATCTTCATCCATCTTATGTCCTCCAGACAGAGCTGTAATTACAGACTGGTCCTACCACTGCTCAGACCTTTTAAAGTTTTATTTTTAAGAGAGTAGCTCCAATAAAGCACTCAAGTCTTACTGTTTCCAAGGCTCAAAGAAAAAAATTGCCTTGTGGTGCATGTTAGGACAGGAGGAAAGGAAGACTGTGCAATTAAATACCTAACTATGAAATAGAACAAGTAGGATAGTAAGAACTAATTACTCATCTGAGGGTTTGCTTTGACCTGCTATTCTGCAGTCACACCTATTTTACTATTATGTTTCAATAACCCATTTTTGTTCTGCTCCAAAGCTTAGACCTATGATATTACATTAGATGAATTTCCCACTTTGTTCTTTTCTGTTTGGGTAGTGGTATAATTATAGTGACTGATTTAGAGAGCAACAGTTTGAAAATGTTGCCTGAGGCATTCCAAAGTCCCATGACTTGTTAATAAGTCACTTCTCTCCCAGGGGCTTTCTTTTAGCTACTTCTTGAAACAACATTAGGGCTTCATTGTGACATTTTCCTAATATTCGGGTATGCCAAAAAACAAGGGTAAGAGTAGCTGTTTGGGTGTATCTGTTGCAGTGGAGAGCCAGCTTAGCTCTTACACAGGCTGAGAAACCTTTCCTGTTGAAAGGCTGAGTCTCCAAAGAGGTCTGAAATCTCTGGTGATTCAAACTACCTCTGAATTTGCCATGCCTCAGAAGGGTCTGTTTGTCACCCAAAGTCAGAGGCTTTTGAGAAAAGGACACAAGACACCTCTACGAGACACAGCCTGGGGCCTAAATATCCCAGCTCCAGCCCTACCCACTGGAGAGGGCTGTGCCAGCATCACCATCAGGACCTCACTCCAACCCTCACCTGCCCAAAGGCTGCCCAGTACAGCCTCTAAGCAAAGGCATTATGAATTCTAGTGCACCCAAGACAGTCCAGATTCTTCTTGCCTGCCAGAAATGTGTATAACATGTCTTGCACCCATCTGTATGTACCTCTAGCTTGCTCCAAGCTTGAACTCCAGCAGGACAGTGGATATGTGCCAAGACCTGGAACCCTAGCTCTTCAATGTGTGCTGGAGCAACACAAAGTCCAGGATTCAGGCTGGTTCAGCTCCGGAAACCCAGTTTAGAGGAGACAATCACAGGGGAGCTCAGTATACAGCTTTTGAGGTATTAATGTTTTAAGAGCCTGGGAAAGAAACTGAACCAAAGATGCATGTGAGGTTTTATGTCTTGCCTGAAACACAGGGGAATGGAGATGTATCAGGCTGCAAGCTTCTAGCTGTTACAGCCACCTCTTGAGAAAACACTGAAGACTGGAGAGACAGATCACAAGTTTGTATTCTCTTCCTCTTCTGCTAGCCCATAAGCATTCCAAAACGTGACTGTAACTTCAAATCCATGGTAGCAAAATTGATTTTGTTACACATAAAAGAATGAAACCACTTAATCATAAGACATCTTATTTCCTCTTCAGATATATATATTAAGTGAAAACCTGTATGTTAACTTCAACTGCCTAAGTCACCACTATTTTCAACAAGAAGAAGAAAATTCTGTTACAATTGGCTAAGCCTAGGAAATCCACTGACAAATGCCTTTGTTATCAGAAAGTCTGGGCTGCCCAATAATATGCACTGCTCTGAATAAGCAATCCTTGGGAAAGAAGAAAATTCAGCTGTACAATCATTGCCTGACCTCAATTCCCTTATAACACACTTTGTAGATGCGAGGAATGGGAGATGACCACTGGTGACCACAGTGGGACAGCATCCAACACTTTTTGCTAATGCTAGCTGCACTGTGTGCTGTACCAAATGGAATCTGCACAAACCTACCCCACACCCTGCTACGTAGCCTATGGCAGCACCCCAACCCAGCACTAAACCTGTAAGTCAATATTATCTTATGCCTTGCTGCCATTAAATCTCCATTTCTAGATATTGGTCTCCTTGTTGCAGCTCAGTGCTGAAATGGAATTCCAGAGTTGTCCCAGCACATATGTGCCGTTTTCCTTTATGCATGCATATGCACACAGAGGTACGTGCATTCAGCTTTTCATCTCACCCTCCCCAAAATTTTTTCCTGTTATCCTCCAAGTTCTGCCAAACTGCAGCTAATCCTCCCACCATTCAGTACTGCTCCAGCTAATACAGTGACTACAGCTGGAGTAGCTGCAAATAATTCCCAGTGAGCACTACCAGCTCCAGGGAGGCAGAGTTAATGTTGGCAGAGTTAATGTTGCAGAGTTAATGTTGGCATGTACCTTGATTCTGTATTTCCTGGATTTGAATTTTCCACTTGGAAAGGTCTCTGCTACAACCGGGTCATCTTAACTCTGCATTAACAGTGATTTTTTTATTTCTTTTTTTTTTTGTTCATAACCCTCGGAGCTTCTTTGTAGTAAGGTAGCTGTAATTATCCTCAAAGACTTTCTGTCAAGAGTTTTTAGCATCTTATGATGCATATCATCTATAGAATTAAACAGATTTGTAAAGCAAATTACAAATCCCAAATACTGAATGCAGAAAGCTGTAAATGCAACTTGACCAGTGAAGACATCCATTTACAAAAGGCCACATCTCTGCAGCATCACAGAGCAAGAAATCCCTGTAGTAGGTGTGGTAGAAGGGGCTCTGCAGGTGCTGGGACATCCAGGAGCTTGTTGCTGTTTACAGGCAAACATTTAAGTTCTAGGAGGCATACTCCAGTTGCTTAAAAGAAGGGTGATGACTGCAGCAGGCTTGAAAGCCCTGGTGAGTTTCAGCCATCACCACCCCTAGGTACAGGGGATGAGCATCACCCTTATTTTCTACCCTTGTGTGCAGCCTTACTGATGCAGTCCAGAGGGAGGAATTGGTGGCCTCCCTCCTACCCACTAAGCAGCACCTTATCCCAGAGCAGCTGGGCAGAGCAGGCATTCCCTGTGGCACACACATCACTGGGCCCCAGCACATGGCCAGCCAGAAAGAGCTGCCATGACAGAAGCCAAGCAGAGCCTGCAAGGGCTGTTCAGCATTGTACAAGCCCTACTAGGCCAGCAGTACTGGCACTTCATCCTTTCAGCCTATGGACAAGCCAGACACCATCCAGAATAAACATCTGCAAGGCCTGGTTGACCACCCCTTTCAATCCTACATCCACCCAGTGTGCCCACAGGGAGCATTCTTCAACCTGATGCCAGACTAGAGAATTATGACCTTATTCTGGTGGTTTGGCACAACTTCAGGATTTTCACTTAATCCCCCAAGCCTTGTATAAATGTAAACTTCCCTCTCAGACTGAAAAGAGGGTGAACCAGGTTCTGCAGCTTTTCCTTTTCATTGTTGCTGAGCTGTAAAACATTATATGGCAAGCAAGGAAAGAAAGCTTGCAGTCCTGTGGTAGCCACAGAGACGAGCGGGCAGTGCCAGATCCCCTAGCTGACCCTGTAACAAGTACCTGCCCTCATAAAAGGAACAACCGTCTTAGAGGGCTTGCAGTATGCAAGGTACCAGCAAGGCAAGAGGTGCAATTTCCTCCTCCTTCAGCCTCCATGAGCACTCTTTTCCTCACTTTTCTGAGAATTGACCAACTCTTCAGCCATGTAGCAAATGCTTCTCCCCATGTACCCTATGTGAGTGCCCTCCCACCCGGTGCCTAGAAAAATGTCTAACCTGACATGGAAGTAACTTTAATCATCCCAGAGCATCTCATCTCAACATATGACAGCCTCACTGACACTTTTATACATGAAACACTCCCACCCACATATGAATAGTCACTCGCAAGAGACTGCTTCTGGGATGGCTTAAAAGCAGTCCTAGGTTCAAGCCAGCTATACTATACATTAAAGCTTGCAGTTAGAGTTTTCCTTTATCATCACTTAAGATCATAATAGCCTGCACTAGACCAAGCTAAGTGATGTGGACAGAGTACTTAATACTGACCTTGATCAGAGGTTGCTCATTCAGCAGTATGGGACATGTCAAAATTTGGCCAAGCAGATGTTTCTCCAGAATGACACAGTTGTTTCAACAGTGACAACCTTTGGGTATTTACCACCTTTTCCTCCCCTCCTCCAACCCCAATGCCACTGGGAGAAAAAAAAAAATCCTTTATTAAATAAACTGATTTGACTCACCCTTTTGAATAAACAGACTTGAGCAAAGCCTATTTCCTAGGAAAATTCTCCCACGTCCTCTATGTCCTACTCTATCCTGCTGCAGTACAACTTGGATTTTAATCCCTCAACTGAAGTGTTTGGCTTCTGCATTCCACATAAAAGTTTTTAAGTAGAGACCTCTTTTTATCTATTCCTACAGCTGCTTTCTTACAATTACATTAGCTATCTACTTATTTTCCTGCTTGGAAAAAAATCCAGTCAAACCAAGCAACTTACCATTATGTCTCAAAATATATATGCACTTTTCTATAAAGCTCTGCAAATTCTACAGAGCTTCATCCCCTTCTTCTCTTAATAAGACTCATTTTAAAGGGCAGCAATATTCCCAAGGAAATGGTGCCTCCTTCTCTTACTGCACCAGAAAATGCATTTCAAACATAAACAAGCTAGCAGCAACCATATCTTTGTTTAGCAAATGGAGTAGTCTCATCACTTAGTCCTGTTCATAGCAACACACAAAGGAGTACTCTGTAGCCAGGGGTAATAGCTGATCCCATAATCTGGCACTAACACTTAGAAAGATTAATTACCCTATTAAGATCTTAGACACTACTAAGAAAATCTTTGTATAAACCTTTTAACTCACAACAAATGCAGCATATTTGGTGCCATCAGTTTGTTGCACAATAAAGGTTCTCACCCTCCCACACTTGTTCAGTTTTGTCTCTGTCTCCCATACTATAAAAACACACACACACGTGCTCACACACACAGCACTTTTTTTCCTTTTTTCTTTCTCTTTTTTTCTTTTTTTTTTTTTTTTTCCTGTTTTCCCGATACAAAGGAATAAAATACAAGTGTGTTTGGAGCAGATAAAGTAAAAACTCCTTCTGTCCCCAAATTGGCTGCCTCAGAGATTAAGCAGCAAGAGCAGACGCTCGCCGATTCAAAGGCTGCTGCTGTGTCAGAAACCAGAGGCACCTAAGCAGATTCAGGTTGTAATCCCCACACAAATTATAAATCCAAAAATATGAGGAGGGTTAAATTATTAAAGCGTGTTATCAAAGACACCTTCTAAAGTACATCGTTACTGATTAGCACCATCAGATGCCAATGCAAAATAGCTTGTCACCTTGGCACAGCCTCCCACTTCCAAGCTATCTCACTCTCTCACTCTGTCCTTCTCTGCCACATCGTCACCAGCAAGAAAAGCTGCAACAGTGTGAACAGACTTAGATAAAGCAAATGTGAGTCATCCAGTAATGTTTAAGATCACCATTACTGCCCTGACTATCCATAAGGCGATTGCATGTGATTGAAGTCTGTCGCAAGACAAAAATGTGTGCTTCAGTTGCAGCCTGCAAGGAAGCAAGCGGCTGTGGGGCTCTCCCCTGCTGGGAAGCAAGAGGCAGGGAACAACGTTTTACCTGTACCCCACTTTTCTTATTAACATCTGGGGCTAAGCGCCAGATTTTCCATTCAGGAAACACTTGGGCTGCAAGTCAAAGAGGCAGTTTAACATTTCAAAGTTCTTTTCTGAAGGAGCACTTCCAAAAAGATCATTGTAAAAATCTGTGATGCTTCTTTCTTGCAAATGAAATGGTGGGAGCACCTCTTACCCTAGATCCTAAATGCAACAGGTGTCAGCAGTAACTTCAGATTCCAGCAAGCGGCCCATACTACAAAGATCACATCTGCTTTAATGCATCGTCTATGAATACTTGTCCCTGAGCTTACTATTTTGATTTCAAAATATATCTGAAGCTGACCTTCACCAGATCAGGAACCCAGAAAAAAAATAACATTCACATCTTAAAACATAGTTTTCTTATTGTTCATCACAGCTTTTCTTGATAATTTCTGGGCCCAAGCTTTGTCAAGGATGATTTCATCGGTCAGCAGCTGCTGCGGGTGGGTGAGTGGCCATCATTACTGGTACACAGAGAACATCTGACACAACTACAGTCCTTCACCAGGAGTTGCCTGAACAGCTTTTATTATTCACATCAGACATCAGCCGCACAAGTAACTGCTGCTTTGCAAATCAAACCCCAATGCCCAAGCAGACTCGCCTTGTCGCCAACTCTTTCCCCATGAACACCCTCAGTGGTGCATAACCCAGCCTTGCTATGCAATCACATTGTTCATATGAGCAGTCAATGACATTATTTGCACAAGCCTACACCGAGGATGACCCATTTCTTCCTCCCTGACATCTGGTAGGTTTTGTGCGGCTCAGTAGCCAGGACAGAAAGCAGTAACTCTAACAATCTTCCGCTGCCACATCCAGGTCCCTTTCAGTGCCTTATGCCCATGCTGCTCCTGCCGCAGCCATTATGGAGACAGCAGTTGTGCTGTAATTAGGATCCTCCTGGGCCAGCCAATCTGAATTAGCAGTGGAGGCCAGCTGCTCCGTGCCAGACAGATCTTTTTGGCACACCCTCCTCTCAGGCACTCATCCCCTCCTGGAACCCATCCTCTCTTCCCAACCGCCGGCAACACTCAGGCAGCCTTTTGATGAAGAAAATTGCCTCCTTCCCACCACTGCCGGCCCCGTCCAATGCTGCAGCTAGACTAGGCTTTCCCCCAGGAAAGGCTGAACCTGAAGCATAACATAGCATCCCCATGTCCTGTGCCACAGGGATTTGCTGCTACTTCAGCCCCTCCATGTTGTTTTCACTGGCAGAAGACATTTTACACGTGGATCTACACATTTCTTTTAGTATCAAATGATAAATGTGGAGTACATTCAACCCTATCCTTTTGCTCTCCTGATAAGGACCAAGGCAGTTACAAGAATGGCCACCTCTGAGTCACATATTAAGAAAGTCTCAGCATGGTATGATCTCACATCTAAATTTTTTCCAGACTTAGAGTCCTGCATGTTTCCTTTCACTAATGAAGTGTACTTTGGGGGGGTGAAATGTGGACATTTTTGTTTGTTTCCTACTGCTACCACAATATATAACAGCCTGTACTTAAATAAATAAATATGAAAGCCAAACACAAATCCACATAGGTGCTTTTTCACTTCTAATTTGTTTTCTCTGTTTTTCCACTGTTCAGGCTTGAGCAACAGACATGGTCACATTCATTCTTGGTCAGTTTTACTTCATTTTCAAATTATTATTATTTGCATGTTTCAAGAAATTATTTCTCTTACCTTTTTATTTCATTTTAAACCTATTTTTTTATAAAACACCAGTCTACTGCCATCCCTCAAAGGCAACAACCTCCCAAGAGATGACAACAGCCTTGCGTGCAGTGCTATACAGCACAGTGCTGTGACCATGGCCATCACAAATTCTAGAAGAGGGATGTGCCCTTGGTTTTCTTACAGAGCCAGGAGCTCATTCTGACATGCCTGCTTCCACCCTTCCACATCTTGTAGGAGAGACGAATGGTCCCCCTGGCAGATGAAGCTAAAAACACCATAGCTTGTTGATGACACCCTGGTGAAGAAAGCTGACCTTAACTACTTCTCATAATCCCAAGTCTAGAGAAGACTGATAAAAAACTACTAGTTTTCACAAAACACATTCTGAAAGCAGGAAAGTTGTCTTCTAGTACTTCCCATGGGAACAGGTTGACTTTACAACAGCGTTCCTATTCCTAGGTTGAAACTGTTGTCATCTTTCTCTTAAATGAATTTCAAAACTGCTATGCTTTCAAACAAAAAAGAAGTGTCAATGGTGCACGGCTTCACCTAACAATGGCATTTGCTCAAAGTTGCGGGGTTTGGTTGGGTTTGGTTTTTCATTGTTGCTGTTAAATTATCTTTTTTAATATATATGTTGAAGAGAGAGAACAGTCATCCCTTAAGCTGTGGTTTTTGAATGGTTTGATTTGTTCAGTCACACTAAACCAGCCACATCACAGCTTCGGAAGCTAGAAAATATACAAGAGCTGGTAAGGTTTTTGAAGGAGAATATTTTTGGGGAGATATGCACATATTCCCCCTCAGCTCAGAAGGGTGCAAGGACACACCATATGGTGTTCAGCACATACCTTCACCTTATGGCGTGCATTAAGTTCTCTCAGCCCTTCGCCCACCCTTTAAGTTACCACGGGTGGAATGTGACTTCTTCGCCACTGCACTGCAATTTCACTTCCCACAGAAATTACTCCAGGGAGTATGGCCAGAACTTGCTGACAGTTCTGGATATGCCTGCAGCCTGCTTTGCTGTCATGGTCCTCTTCCTTCAGCAGGTACCCAGGGCTACGCAGAGCTTCCCTGAAAGCTGCTTGCAGCAACCTGAGAGGATGCACATATCTTCGGTACCCTGCTTTGGTACCATCGAAAGAAAGAGCCCACCTACCACGGTTTCACCTGTTCCTCATACAAAACGTGCTAGAAGAGCATCTGCTGCCCTGCCTGGAGAGGTTGGACGAAGGGAGAGATAGGAGAGGAGATGGGGGTGATAATTCCTTGTAGTTTCCCTCCCTCTAGCGATGGAAACCGAGATTGCGGGTCACTCCTCCCGCACTGAAAGAGGACAGGAGGCTACGAGGAAATCCCCAAAAGTCAGGCACCTCGCATTACACTGGAGGAGAGGGCTGGCTGCTCAGACCAGCTCCAAGACCCCAGTGTTGGAGGTGCGTGCCAGGAGACCACCACGTCCCAGACTGGAGGCTCGGGAGTCCAATTGTCAAATCTCTGCTGTAAAAGAAACCCCTTCTGCCAAGCATTAGGGGCAGGATTTTCAGCTGTGACCCAAGAAGCACCCGAACACGCTTTTTTCACACAGACAAGAGCAAAACAGGGTGATAAGTGTGAACTGCTGTGGCTCTTTCGTTGCATTTTGCCTGGGTTTAACGATTGCGGGGCTCATAAAAGAACATGTGTCTTCCCAACACCGCTTGGCGAGGCTTTTCAAATATTTACAAAATGTATTTGGTATCCTCGGCTAATAATAGCCCAATAGGTCCCCAGATAGACAGCGAGAGACTGAGGCACTCTTGTTCTGGTTGCTATTTCACAGCCTTGCTTCACAATGCTGAAAGACTTCTCAGTTCTTGTAAAAGGGTAAGAGACAGGGAAACAGATTGCAGAGGTTCCCGAGGCTGTTATTTTGGGAAACACTGCCTCAGTGGTGGAATTGCACACTTTCTCCAACCAGAGTTGTGTGAGGCCTCTGGTCCTTCATTACTTTTTGTTCAACTTACTCCAACCAGAGAATAAAAACCTGTAGAAGCAAACAAGCTTGCTGGAAAGCTTTCTTTGGCTTGCCCCTTTGTAAGGAAAATCAGCAGTTTTGACCACACTGCATTTCTGATACCAAATGCCAAAACCAAAACAAATACCATTTCAAAACTCCTAGTCTTTGGCAATGAGCTATAAAACTAAAGCCCACCTATACAATGAGAAAAGCTGGACTCTTGCTCTTTGCGATACGGTCAACCCTAAACCACCAGGAGCTACTCAAACTGCAGGAAATCAAAGCTATCTTATGCTGACAGGAGAGCCAAACAGACCTTGTTGGGAGTGCTTCCCAACAAGGACCTATAGGAGAAACCATGTTTCCCACACCCTTCCTTTGATCTCTGGTCACACACGCAGTCCCCAGGGGCCTGAAGCTCCCAGTGCACTAGGAGAAGGAAGTCAACAGCATAAATCCCCTATGAAATCTCTGTGGGAAAAAAGACGAGGAAGAAGGGTTACTTGTATTGTCCCTTCCAGCAAGAGCTCTCATGCAGTCCCTGTGCAGGGATCCCATCCCATTCTACATAATCCCCATCCAAAAACCACAGCTCTGGCCCCTCTCTGGGGGCCACCCATCATCATGTTTGGTGGTCTAGAGCCAGCATGTCAGCTGAACTCCAGGGACAGACCTGTGCAGCTGGAATGGGTATGGTCACTCCTGCCTGTACCACACTGGTGCCGTTGGGCTACAGGGCATACAGGATGAACAAAATCCAAACTCCTAGCCTGCCGGGGTGGTCATCCACATTTTCATTCCTGTACCCACCCACAAACATCAGAGAGGGATCAGGCCTGCCTCAGCTGCGGGTCTTGCTTGGTGCAACAGAGCAGCTACAGCCTGCAAATGAGATCCAGGTCTCAGCTGTATATTCCCTCTCTTTAAGCATCACTCAAGTCCCACTCAATCTCAGTTTGACTCCAACATGCAATTAAATGCTGTCCTAAGTGGAAACAGTCCTGTGAACCGAGCTCAGAAATGCAGTTTTCCCAAAGTACATTTTAGAAGCAGCAAACTTCTGCTTTGAGAGAGTGGCTCTTTAAAAAGAGAGTGGCTGCTGCCAGGAATGGTGCTGAAGGCATCACCACCAAAACCAGGTCCTTCGGGGCAGCTGGGTGGCAAGCAGGCAGGTCCCAGATCAAGCTGGTAAGGGGAAGTTTCTCCTTCAAGTCATGTGTTTTGGGTTTCTTTTTTTTTCTTCTTTTCCTCTTCACCCTCTTCTTCCCCCTTCATGGTGGAAGGGAAAGGAAGAAGCAGGAGTCACCAGCTGTATTTTAGTGCCAGAAGCACTAACAGCAGTGCTCAGTGGTAGTGAGAGGGCTCTCTGGGGCACATCCTGGGGCTCCAGGAAAACTGGAGTGGGGCCAGCCCTAAAGGAGTCACATCTCTCTCCTGTTTTCAAGAGCACCACGGCACACACACCAAAGACAAGCATATTTTGCATGAAAGCCTTGCATAGCATAGCAGTGCAGCACAAGCAAGCAGATTTGATGCATGTGAACACACATGTGCCTTTCTCTCATGGCTTTATGCACAGTCTTCATATCAGGCTGTAAAGTGGTACCCCAAAACCAAGATGGTGCTTTTCTACTTAGAGTGCCCCACATACCGCATGCTTCAAGAACTGCACCAAAACCCTTGGCAATGCATTTGTGATCCCCTGAATTGAAATGCTGTCCTGGGCTGAGCACAGGTTCTTGGTATGACAAGAGCACATAAGTTGAAAGCCTCTCAAGTGAAATACTCAATAGCCATGGGTTTGCACCTTTCTCTGGTGCACAGGAAGTGGCACGCAGGGAAGTGGGAGAAAAATTCTTTCAAACAAGTCTAAAAGCTCCCCTTAGCAGCCAAAAGACTTGTTAACATTGGCAAAAAGAAGCAAGGATGAGTCCGCCAATTAAGGGAAGAGATATGACTGCAGTGGGATTTCTAGGAATAGCTTCACTTCTTGTCTCCCCCAAGAACTCATGTGAAGAGCTGGAAATAGAATGAAGCTAGGCACATGCAGATGTCCTGAGGATGCACCATGGCATGTGCTAGGGCAGTTTTTCTAGGAAGAGTTCACTGCAGATGGGTGTTGAGTACATATCCATTTAGTCCAAGAATGTCTCCGTGTCCTAACTGAATGCAAAGGGATGGAGCAGGGTTGCATGAGCAAAGGCTCTACAGGGAGGCCCCAAGGCTCACCCATCCCAAACTGCTCCCATTTTTCCCACCTAGGCCAGCACTGGCAGCCCCACGTGCAGTATGTAGGGTCAGATCTGACCATCAGCACAGTAGTACTCATGTTGACTGAGCTGGACTTTGCTGGGTTTGATTCACAAGCAATGATCAGCCGTAAGCCCTATTTCACTACATCCTACAGTGACCACTATCTACTTTGGGCTGCTGGTGGCTCATCCCAACTGGCAGATCCCTTTGCTTAACCTTTATCTTTCAGTTGGTCACCTTTAGCCTTAGCCTTACCCTAGATCTTGGGCTCCCCAATGCTTCTGCTGGCAGCCTTCACCATCTGAAAGCACTCACCCACTAGCATCCCATAGGGCCTCTGAGACCTACAGTATTAGCAGGAGCAAAACAAAAAACCATGCAAAACATGCACATCTGAGTCTGAATTGCATCCACCTCTAAACTAGCCAAATCAGGACTCCAAAGACAATACCACAAAGCAAAC